>CADDXX010000091.1:1936566-1981880 GCA_902810485.1 Alauda arvensis | reverse complement strand
AAAAAAAAAAAAAGAGAAACAGCTAGTATAAACCCTGAAAAAAAACAGTCTCTGGAACATTAAGTCATGCCCTCTAAAACAAAAGGGGACATTTACACATCAAAACTCTTCTCCTGAGCTGTTACCACAGACAGATGTTGGTGTGCTGATTAACTCTGCCTCATATTTTATGGACGCTTTTTGGTTGTGGGTTGTTTTGTTGGGTGTTTATTTTTTTTTTTTCACTTTGAAATAAACATGAAATCAAAGACCTTGGCAAAAAATCAATGTAGTCCCCAGTGCCTGGCCAGTCTTTCAGGTGCAACATGAATAAGTGTGCTCTGGACTTTGGCAAACATTTTCTTGTGTAGCAGRAGGGCACAGCTCTGTTACAAAAGCCAAAAGGGGAAGGTAATATATAAAACACTCAAGTCTCCTCCTAAGCACTTTTGGTTTTATGGAGTAATTTCCCCAACAACACACCAGATCCACCACTTCTTACTCATAAAAGCTGACGAGATCAAAACTCAAAGAGACCAGCAGAAGAACACTAAGTATACAGAATTGATGCAGAAGAAAAAATCAGACAAAGCACCTGTTTCAAATCAATTACATGCTAATCTTACCCTTTAATAGAAGCTGCTGTTGYTGATTAATACAGGAAAAAATACAGGCATTACTACAAGAGTGTGCATCTGAGAGAAGCCTCTTATCTCATAGTCACAGAGATACTTGTCCTCTCTCGAGTTCAAAACTGAGGGAAATRTTCACTAAGTTTTGATTGTGTACTGAGGATTAGCACAGACATTTTTATTCATTTTTTGGCAGGATGYATATGCACTCATGTTTTCTTCTTGGAGTCCTTGAAAAAAATCAGGAAAAAAACTAGAAAGCTGCACATTCCCCAAATTTTGCATTGTAAGCATAGGAATTTTTAGTGTGATTGAATACACTTTGAAATTAATGCCCTTTTAAACTGTTTGCTAAAAGCTCTGTGAACATGTGACTGCTGTGAAAACAGTTTGCATAAAAGGTAAAGGAAAAATTGTACATTAAAGCCATAAAACCCCACAATTATCAAATAAGCATGTGCATCCATCCCTTCAGCCAAGTACTTTCCTTGAGTGCATGGGGTGCACTTGGATCCACTTTCCTCCCTTCTGCTTCCACTTCTCCCTTGTATCAGCAACACTGGTTTTACCCTTAAGCCCAAATCCATCACCTACTCCTACCTCACCTTTACTACAAGTTTAAAACACCTGCCTGTATTCATTTTTACTTTAAGCTCTAAACTGCCTGTGTTTAATGCAGGAGCCTTCCTCAGACCTTCATCCCCTTGCCAGTGGCACTGTGCTTCAATGTCAAGTTGCTCTGCACAGAAGACAGCTTCCCTGCAGTTTTTCTGTCAGCAACAATTATCCTTCAATTTTCAAGTTCAGTTAATAAAGAGAAAAAAAATTTCCYTTTTCATCCTTGCCAAATACCCTGCTTTGCCTGTCTGTCATATATTCTTTATCATGGAGTATATTCAATTACTTTTAAAGTATATGGTATAAGTTCAATTTTTTCTGCAACAGACCCTAAACAAATACAGAAAAACCCCATCTATTTTTTATCATTTGTGTTTCAGTTCTAGATCAGACTTCCAAGGAACACTCAAGGAMTCTCAGCAGGTRACTATTGGAAGTCTTGATTAAACTATAACCAACCAAGATTACCAAGGCTCCTCCTCTCTACTGCCCCACTAAAAATTTACATGCAAAATAAAGATTTCTACAGCATCTGGCAAGGGGGAACAAAATACTCCATGAAATCTCCTCTAGCAGTTTGGCAACAGCCAATGAAATTTATTGGAAGGCAGTTGGGTGCTCTTCTTAGGAATACCAGCAGAAGACAGACAATCTTCCCCAGTGTCTTAATAAATATTTAACAGCAGATGATGCTGAAGAGGTTTCATATTACAAACACTTCATTATTTTTGCACAACTCGCTACAGGCCATTTCTTGGAATACGTAAAGTATTATACTAAATAATTAAAATGAGATTTTGCTTTTCAAAATAAGCCAGACAGATACACTTTGTGATTCAGCTACATGGTTTTACAGGGTGTRTTGGCATACTCAGTATCTTGCAAAATTTGATCACCCATAAACAGCTTCTCTCAGTTATTAGGATGAATTATTTATTTACCCTAGTGCATCTATTTCAGGCTCTAACTTCATTACAAAATATATACAAAATATTTTAATGCACTAAAGCAAGGCACTGCAGCCAGGTCTCCACCCACAGAGAGCATTTCCCAAGGAAAACAAAGACCTCCCAAGGAATCTTCCTGACATCAACCAACCAGCAAGACTGTTGTTTTGTGGCCCTTTTCCTGAGAGATCACTGTYRCACTGCTACACGAAAGAACGGCACRACACAGTAATCACGAGGGGAAAGAAAAGAAAGAGATATTTATTAAAAAGCAGGGTTATTATATACAGGAAAGGGAAAAGGTTCCGATTGGGTGAGAAAATTCCCACCTCTACACACACACAGGCTAATACACGTGCTTGTCAAGGAAATCCATCCCACTAAGAAGAATGTAAACATCTAAGCTAGTTAGAAAACAGCACCTGTTATTTACATGAAAAGCCATGGGAAAACTGACTCCAAGCTACAACTTATCAGAAGGCTTAAAAATTCAGGGTGACAGATCACCTCTTCCCCTGCAGACTTGCTATCCAAGCCACATCTCTGCACATCCCTGAGATGGATCTCAGGATCCAACTTACTATAAACCAGTTGTCTGGCTAAAAAACCTCTGCCCATGGTTTTCTGCTTTGAAATGTTCTCCTTTCATCCGTCTACTTCCCTGAAACCTCTACCTACTGGAAAAACCCAGTCTAAGTAAAGAATAAATATGCATATAAGGGRGATCATCCACACAATTCCAATTTCATTGTCGCCACGAATTCCATTGACTCCACAAACCACTCACTGAAGCTGGTGGAAACATAAGTGTGAGAAAAATTAGAAAGATTCAGCTATCATCCTGTTGCTGTTTAATAAGTCTGCAGTCAATGAAARCCTGAATGTGGTCTGTAGATTTACACCAACACCAGTGGTACCTCAAAAGACGGGGCAGGAAACCTCTTTTACTCCATTCATAACCTTAACGACGTGCACTATTTTAAACCTCCCTTCACAAATGAATGAACTCAAAAGGAGAAGATAATAGAAAGAATAAAATCAGACAGGCATTACACAGGAGAGGCATTACTTATATTAATGTACAAAATAAAAACCAAATATCATTAGCTGCCTTAATTAAAGGGCTATTTCATAGCGCTGCATCTACTGTGGTTATTTTCAGAAATGAGAAAAGCGTTTTTGAGATGAGAAAATCAGTAACAGAACAACAAAATCTTCTGCTAGAGAGGTGGAAAGCAAGTGTTACTCAAAATACACTAATTCAGATGACATATAATGACATATTTTTCACTTTGATATCACACTGCTGYGTGATTTAATCCCTTCTGCCATTTGCTTTAAACAAATGGCAGCATCATTCCTAAAATGAAAAAAACCCTTCCTCTCTGATTCATTTCCACCAAGTATCTCAGAGACACAGAAATCCTCCAGCAGAGCATGAAAATCAATGTTTTGTGGTATGGAGAAGAAGCAAATTTGCTGTTTTCTCTTGCAGAGTCGAAAGAGCTTAACTGTTCTGATAAATTAATGAGATTTTGAACTTGGAAGATGCTGGTGGTAATGTTGCTCAACTTGTTTCCATTTAATTTTATTCTCATTGTAACTTACACTGAGCACTGAATGGGCTCTGTGCTCACCTATGTAGTCATCCACACTTAGAGTAGTAGGGATATGTTGAACATCARTTTGGAATTGTTCTCATTGTGGCATTCACCCAATTTAAAAAGGAAAAAAAAGTTTAAARTAACTCAAAATACCACATCTGCTCAGGAAGCTCCCTGACAAACTGGGAGCTCCACA
Organism: Alauda arvensis; assembly: GCA_902810485.1. Classification (NCBI taxonomy): domain Eukaryota; kingdom Metazoa; phylum Chordata; class Aves; order Passeriformes; family Alaudidae; genus Alauda; species Alauda arvensis. Next base: position 1,977,904 of record CADDXX010000091.1, on the reverse strand, counting down.
GGTCATTTCATCCTTTGTTTTTTAAAGATTTCCCTCTTTTCCTCTTCCCAAGTGAAGGAAAAACAAAGAATTTGCTCACTGTATCAGACAGTGAAAAAAATGGCACTATTAAAAATATTATTAGACATACCAGAAAAAAAATAGGTTGACACCTGTCCTCCCATACAGTTCTACAGGTGGTAAGGGGCTAGCCTGTCACTGACTCCAAAGGATGCTGTTACAAAGTGTGTGCTGTATGGGACACAGTTACATTCAAGCTCAGAAAAATCAGATGTACTCTGAAGGWGTTCTTTCAGCAACAGCAATATAAAAATTAGCTCACAACGACCACATATGCAGAACTGTGGTGATTTTTTGGGGGGTGTTGCCAAGCATTATTTATCAGGTTCCAAGTGATGAAAGCAATCTTACTCAACAAAGTCTTCAACATGGGATCCAATCAGCCACTTCCAGCACTGGCAGCAGTAGCAGTATCTGAATAAGGCCCTGAGATACTGAGGTTTCCTCCTTGCCAAAATCCAGTCTCAAGCTGGAAGCATAGACAAACAGTCTGTACTACTTCAGATAGCTTTTTAACACCATAGCACAAATCATATTTCACCTGTTTTGTATCACACTTGCATCAGTTTTACATTGTATATTATATCTCTCCTGACGGCAAAAAATTCACCTTAACACAAGTATGAGAAAAGAGCCAGGCCTATTGTTATCAACCTCCCTGATGCAAACATWGAGCAGGTACCTTTATTCACTGTCATTATACCACAGTTTATGCTAGTTACGGTAGCATAATTAATTCCCAGCCAGAAACCAAGCTGCAGACAGCCCCTTGCTCACTCTACTACCAAAAGGATCAGGGAGAAAATCAGAAKGGTARAAGCTGGAGAACTCATGGGTTGAGAAAAGTTTAATAGCGAAAGCAAAGGCTCCACACACAAACAAAACAAACCAAAGAATTAATTCRGTGCTTCCCATGAGCAAACAGGTGTTCAGCCATTTCACAGCAGGGCTCCRTCACACATAATGATTACTTGGGAAGACAAATGACATCACCACAAATGTCCCCCCTCAGTCCTTCATCGCTCAACTTTATACACTGAGCTTGGTGCCAGCTTGGTGGTCTGGGATATCCCTTTGGTCAGTTGGGGGTCACCTGCCCTGGCTGTGTCTCCTCCCAAGCACCCTCAGTCCCCTCAACAGTGTGGCGGTACCAAAAGAAAAGGCCTTGGTTCTGTGCAAGCCCTACTCAGCAATAACAAAAAAATCTCTGTATTATCAACCCTGAGTGCAGCACAGCCCCATGCCAACCACTGTGAGGAAAATTAACTCTACCCCAGCTGAAACCAACACAGACAAAAAATGCACTCTTCTAAATGTCATCCAAATTACCAATGGGAAACTAAAGCAAATGAATCTGATATGCAGTTTTAAGAACAGGTTCAACAGAGTAATCACCATTAGCATAATCTGCCTTAAGGAACATGAAGGAAATTTCATATAAACTATATGGAGTTATAGGATACTACACATTGTTTCTGGAATTTTTGCTTTTTCTGTTGCAAATGAAACATTTTACATCCCTAGAAACCACTTACATKGATGAAAGCCACTATGAATGAATTATTTTTTCAAAATAAAACTATYTCATTTGCTTATATGCATATATGTACAGATTTCTGTCCTTTAAAATAGAATGAAATTACATTACTCAAATAAGGTCCTATTTTTGCTCATTGGGTGTGCATTTGGCGGTTTATGAAGRTCACAGGTTTTCCTATGATCCCCATAGAGATTTAAACTATGTTTTTCACCGTGTCACATACATAGATCCTTCATACTAAATGTCTGAGGTAAAGCCTTCCCACTTGCAAATTTCAGCATTTTTCCAGATCTAACACTTTTCAATTCCATTTCTGTCGCTATAAATCTGAATAAATGAAGTTAAGGTAGCAGCAGCAAACAATGCTGCTCACTTCAAAGTTTAAAAGAATGAAAATGGCACTGAAATCAAAGAGGTGAATCCATAGGTAAATCCTGAGGCATCACTTTGGCTAGTTAACTTGACATGTCAATTAAATGCAAGACTAATTTATTCAATTCTCAGTCTAGTCTGACACAAAACCTATACTTCCCCTCCTTCCTAATTAGCCAAAGTATTTGCTTCTTTCATGCAGATAATTTCATAACCATTACTGTAAAGCTTTAACACATTTTTCTTTCCATCATATTTTCCTCCTGTTGACTGACACACCTTTTCTAGTGAGCTACTTATGCCAGTTTCAGCTTTGTGGGAACTTGCCTGAAGGTCTTTATTAAAGTTCCCTCCCATACACATAAAACAATGATACATAATCATGATGTTAGCTATGTGAAGAGACCTATTTCTTACCTTAGGAAATAAGAATGGAAAACTATGCACTGGAGTAACGTAGCTGTTTTCATTTCTGTATATTTATGAAGCTTAATTGAATAGTACTTAACATATGGTAGCACGCAGTGTGATCAACTCCTTGGAAATGCATTTAGATGGTGCTTCTCTTTAAATAAAGTAAGGGGTTTTGTTTTTTTTACAGAGCTAACTTCTTGTAAAATGCCTAATAATTCTGGGAAAGTTAATCAAACACAAGAAACCTCTTTTGTGTACACAAAAACTTTAACTATACATTCTCTCTGGCCATGCATGTATGTGATGTGTGGCTATATGTAATAAACCGTATTCAGTATTTGTTTCTTAGTTGTATGCTGACTAAATTTTTAAGAATGTTTTTTTCAAAGATGATTATGAGACTTTAAACATAAAGCTAGTTGAAAAATACATGAAAACGCCATGAAACATTCATCTGCATGAAAATATTGAAGATTTTAGCTAACTATTAAGTTCTTTCTCTCATTGCATTTAAGTTGGTCTTCCTTCAAAGTGATTGGAACMAATTCTATCCTGCAGAGGTATCAGAAAGGGGAGGCACAAAGCTGGAGATTTTCTGAAACTCTGCTAAACTCTCTGGGAAAGAAAACATGACTAAAAATACTCAAGAAATAGGAAATCAATTTCCTACTATGAAATGTTTGTATTGATAATTTGATTGGCACTGCTTAGGAACAAACTGTTTGCATAATTTCCAYGTGCAGAGTCCCTTGGGGAAGTTCAGCACTCTTCTCATTCCCCAGTCCCTCCCTGTACAGTGGTCTTGATGCAAGACAGAAGCAAGTCTGAATCATGCAGTCTCATGCACTGCAGGATCAGAGCATGAAGTTCTCGTCACCTTTCAAATCACAAATGCAGCTGTGGAATGTGATGTCACATCTCTCTGGGGGGAGGCTTCCAGCCCTGCCTGCTCCAGCAATGAACCATCAGAATGCTGCAAGGATTTGCTTCACTCCTTTGCATAAGGTGTCTTGTAGCACCACCCAGGCAGTAACTACACATTTTGCCAACACAGCTTGGTCAGAGAGACTTACACTGGCCTCTTGGGCAGGCTCTGTAGCCAGAGCTTATCCCCAAGAGTGCTGGGACTGTCTTGGTGCCCCGTTATCAGGGTAAGATAAGAATGTCTTATGCACAGTTTGCATTAACCACAACTGAACACAAAGCTGGTGTTGTGTCTTGAGATACAAAAGCTCCACCAGCTTATCTTAGAATCAGTGCAATTAAACTGGTACAAGCCAGTTTAATTAAAAAAGATGCTCTCATGTGGGCTCAACAGAAAGTATCCTGGTTAGCTTCTACCTGAATGTTTGCCAGTGCAAGCTAAGCCACTTTTGAGAGGTTTAAACACACATAAGTGTGCCTTTTCAAATTTGCACTAGCCTTCACTAACCTATAACCAAAATGACAACCKCAGTCAAACTAGAACAAGTTTCACCAGGCTACTTATTTAAGCATTTTCAGAAATATTAATCTCTTTTACTGATCAGCTTGGTTTRCTGATTGTGGTGATGTGACTAGCCTGCCCTGCCTTTGGTTGTAACATGCTATTTTGGCAATCCACATACAAATGTCTAGTAARGCTGTACTGGAGGTCTGTTTAATATATTACAAGGAGTACTGAGGAGCAAGTTCCTCAATAATGGATTTAAGATGATTAACAATTGTACCTGTATATGTTTTCAACTCCTAATTCTGCTGCCCACTGATCTTTGCTGTGACCCGGCCTGCATGAAGCTGGTGTGAGAACAGAAGTTATTCTGCACTGCCAACTGCAGAAAAATGGGAGCTTGAGCACTGCTGCAGCATTGACACACCACATCTCCTGAATTTCACAACTGTGCAGAAAACTTCACCAGTTTATTCAATCTATTACGCCAAAAGTGCACCGTTGGCCCCAAAGACATTTAGCTGCTGTGTTTTCGCATCCTGCTCTAACTTCTTTCAAACTAATGAAAGAAGTTAGATCAAAACTAATATTGTGCAAAATAAGAAATAAACCTTTAGAGTTTCTCTTAAGTTTTTAAGACTTTCTAGGAATTTTCAGTGCATGCAGTGCTCAGATGGGCAACCTCTTCCATTCATTTTGGTAGCCACAATCAATATTGCTGCAAGCAGCCTACGTATCTTTGGGGGTAYTGGAAAAATCCAAGAATTAAGAAAGATAATTCAGTAAAAGCTACTAATTTAACTCATTTCGAAGATTACATTAATCCTTAGAAGTGTCTGTCCACATCTTTCAAGATATTTTCATTCCTCAATGAAGCAAGAAAAGGGTGCTTGAACACTTATTATCATTCTAAGACATTAAATCAAAAGCTATTCTAACCAGAAATCATCAAGTAATGCACATATGTTCTCAAACCATCAATAAAATGCACTTGAAAAAGAGCGATTTCTGTTCACAAAAAAAGGTCAAAAAACACTGGGAAAAGACTKAGAGAAAACACATTCTGAGTACTAYTACACAGCCACAAAAAAGGARTTTTGTGGGGTTTTTCAGTAATTTTCTGTATTTCCGTTTTTTTCTCACCTATAATCAAAAATCTTGCAAAGAAGCTTGCAACGGTTTTATCAAAATCTCTTGCTTCCACCACTACCAARCTGTCTTTGTTCCTAGGACTATTCAGCCAGGACAGGGCAAACTGCCTGTACCACTTCTTAATTAAATAAAGCAGTCATTACCATTACCTTCGTTGCTTTTGCAGGAAAAAGACATCTGCTGGTAAGGACTAGTGGATTTCCTCAGTGCACTAGTTAATGYTTGCTGACAAGAAGTGTCAATTTTGAGGTCCACCTGATTTTCACTAGTCCCTGCTACATCAGAATTTGAGATATTCATCCCATACACACCATCCTCATAAACGAGAGATGAATCTGATCTGTTGATTCTGCTTAGAGACACACACACTACAGCTTCATTGAAGTAGAATGAATTTTCACCATGTAAGCTGTCCAATTGATTATGTCCCATTATCTGCAGAAGGGGAAAAAAACAACAAAAAACAAAACAGAAAATTGTATTTTCACCTTTGTCAAGTAACACAACCAGAGAATCACAGAGTATGTCAAGTTGGAAGGGACTCATAGGAATCATGGAGTCCAGCTCCTGCTTCTCCCTATGTAAAATTAAAGTGTATGACTATGAGCATCATCCTGAAGAGTCCCTATACCAGGATGCAGAAAATTACCTGCCAGAATGGGGATTCATAGCAAATAGTAATCTAATTTGCCAGAAGTTAACCTCACAACACATTCAATTTGATGTGCATTCAGGAACAAACAACAATAACCTCGCAGATCTGGTCTTAGCTCACCTTGAAAGAAGCAATAACTGCAAAGTAACAGATGAGARAGGGCCACTAACTGGGATGCACTGAGCTCTGCTGACTACTTCCAGAGGGTTAATATTTTGCCTCGTGGCTCAACATGGTACCACTTTCCATATGTAAATCTGTGTACTCTGCAATCCAAAAATAACACTGTACCTCACACAGACACGCAATCACAGAGTACAGGGCTGCAGCAGTCAAACTGGGAATGGCAAACAGCTTTAGCAAGCAAGCACTGGATTCCAAGAGTGGAAAATGCAACTCCTGCAGACTCTTTGTCTGCAGGTGTTTATTAAGGCCAATCTCAAAAAAAAAAAAAAAGTATTAGAGTGAGTTACTGCATTGTTAGGTCACACAAAACTATCTAGGTTGAGTGTAACACAAAAACACTGGGCTGGGAATACTGGCTGACTGACAGTCACTCAACCTGTTCGGCTGCTGCAAGGAGTATGGTAGTRGAAACATGGGAGAAAGACAGTCTTAAAGTCTGGATGGATTCAAAGCCATGTAGTCTACTTGAAAAAAAAATACAAGTAGCCTTACAAATGAAATATTAGATTACAAAAACTATTACTCTCTGACACTCAACATTTAATTAGTTTGCCTCTCTATGCAGTCTTGATATCCCTGTATCAAACTATTATCCTTCAACTTCCACTCCTTAGAAGATTTTAGAAGCCACATCCATTAAATCTGATGGGCAACTTCAGTTTCGGTTTTGTCATCTGCTTCTAAAGCACTGCCAAACACGCCAAAACTGCAGCACATGCTATGCTGGTAAAATGTCTTTGTTGTTTGGGCTAGCAAGCATGGAAGTCACGGGTAAATCATGTTCACAGGGTGTTCACAAAAGCTGGATGAAAAGGGAGAGGTCAGAGGCCAATCCTTTRCCCCCTCACACAGGCACAATCTTAGATGCCAAATGGTCTCTGTCTGTTATGGGTGAGTTGCTAGCTGAAAAATTATGGAGGTGATGGCTTGCAGAAAGGCTCTAYAGATTTTCTTGTGAAAACGAGAACATGAGGGGAAAAAACGCTGTTTGGGTCAGTCAGTCAGAAAAAATGTTTTGATTTTCAGGTACTTTAGAGAACAGCTRTGGAAATCAAGACTACACCCATCAAGCAGGTATTCGAGATGAGGACCTACCTGGCACGTGAGCACCCAAACAACTGAGTTGAGAGCCAGATTGCAGCCTTTACCCTCAACAAAAACTTAATCATTTTTAGTATTAAATACTTAAGGAGCTTCAGGGTTACTTTAAATTGCTCCCCCAAATAATAAGCATCTCCAAGGATTTATACCGTCCGAGATGGAGCCACACACCAACCTCTTCCCCTAGGGGGTTGGTTGTTTCAGGGAACAGGAAAGCAGGGTCTGATATGTGGGGTTCACAAGAGTCTGGTGTTTRTTACTCCTGGAGGTGCATCTTTTCCTCCCGGAGACAGTGGTCCAGGAAAAAGAACAGCAACCAAAAACTTCATTAAGTGCTTTATATGCTTAAGCATTACAATAATTTAACTTTTCTACAAGAAGCAGAGACACAATGTATCTTACAGTAGCAAAGCAGAATAAAACACAGATTCTCATATTTATAATTTCTGTCTTCTCAATTTAATAAACATCTGCCTAAATTTGGGTTTTGTAGAGTATCCAGCTTAAAATCACAGAATGGTTGAGGTTGGAAAGGACCTCTAGAAGACATCTGGTCTAACCCCCCTGCTGAAGCAGGGCCATATAAAGACAGTTGCAAGGACCWTGTCCAGGTGACTTTTGAATATCTGCAGTGATAGAGACTCCACGACTTCCCTGGGCAACCTGTGCCAGGGCTCARYCACCCTCACAAGAAAAAAGAGTTTTCTGACATTCAAAACTAATCTTCTGTGTTTCTATTTGTGCCCATTGCCTYTGGTTSTGTCACTGGGTGCCACCGGAAAGAACCTGGCTCCATCCCCTTTAGAACCTCCATTTAGGTATTTTGATACAATAAAAGGAAATTCCATTGATAAGAACCATTTATTCTCCAGGCTGAACAGTCATAGCCTTTCCTTACTGGAGAGATGTCCCTGCCTCTCAAACAGGCACTTCACCAGACATCCATCCTCCTGTCTCTACCTCCTCTCCACCCCATAGCTCTATGACTTTCTTGTACTAGGAGAACCAGAAAAAGACTGCAGGTGTGTCCAGAGCCAGAGAGGAAGGATCCCCTCATTTGACCTACAWGTAGTACTTTGCCCAGTGCAGCCCTGGAGACTGTGTGCCACCTTCAAAGAGGCGCAYGCTGTTTGCTCATGTTTTATACCAGGACACCCAGGTCCTTTTCACAGAATCATAGAATCATGAAGGCTGGAAAAGATCTCCAAGATCATTGAGTCCAATTTTTGACCCAAAACACCATCATCATGTCAACTAAATTAYACCACTAACTACCATGTCCAGTCGATTCTGAGCAATTGCAGGGATGGTGACTCCACCACCTCTCTARGCAGCCTGTTTCAATATCTGACCACCCTTTCAGCAAATAAATTCTTCCCAACGTCTAAACCTTCCCTGTCACAGCTTGAGGCCATTTYCTCTTGTCCTCTTACTAGTWGCCTGGGAAAAGAGGCTGACTCCCATCTTGCTACAACCTCCTTTSAGGTAGCTGTAGAGCTGATTTCCAGTTGGTGATCCCCARCATCTACCCATGCATGGGGTTACTCCTTCCCAGGACCAGGACTTTTCACTTTCCCTGCTTAAACTTCATGAGATTCAAAGAAAACGCTTGGAGATGCCTGAATCTCAGCTTCCCACATGCTCACTCATTACATTRAGAACCAGCAAAACCCAGACATGCTGGTCTATTCGTCAAGGCAGTTCTCTAGGAATGCAGTCAGGGCTATAACTACAATGGGGAAGCACAAACCTCATAGTCCCCAGTGCTTGAAAACAGGCTGTTCTGCTGACCATGCTTCCAGTGCCACACGAGTTTCTTCTGCATTTTCACACTGTCTCTTTCTCTCTCCACCATTTTCTGGCCCTCCTGGAGCCTCTCCAGACTCTGCTGGTAGTCCTGCAGCTGCAGCGCCAGTCCCTGCCGGCCCTGCTCCAGCAGCTCCTCCTGGCACTGGCACTCGCGCTGCCGCTGCCCCAGCCGGCCCTCCCTGGCCTCCTGCTCCCGCTGCCGCTGCTCGCACTCGCGCTGCCACCGCTGCTGCTCCTGCTGCAACTGCTGCTTCAGTTTGTCCACGTTGGCCAGTTCCACCCTTTGTCTTTCYGCATTCCGATTTTTCTCTTGCTCCAGAACGAGGTTTAGCCGGGAACAGTGGCACCGACTGGCCTTCTCATTCTCTTGCAGTTGTAACCTGTGGAGCTCTTTGCGGCTGTCCTGGATAACCAGCGCTGCCTAGACACCACAACAAAGTTAACAAATGTTCAAATATCAGCATTAGTCCATTTCCGTGTTTTTACATAAAATCATTATATAAAAATGCTTCAACTTTTTTTATTCTCCTAAGCAAATAGAGAAAATTCTGTGATAATGCCTTCACATAGAGGTATTTCTAAAATACAACTCAACTCTTTTGAGCACTTTTAACAAAGCTTCTGGTTTARACTTAGTATTATTATACATGTTTATGTTACAGCTGTGCATATGCACTTCAGTTACAGCTGGGGTCCTGTTCTGTCAGAGGATGTAAAGACACACAGGAAAAACGATATTTCATGGTTGAAGAGGGCAACAAGGCATTGGGAATGCTATACTCACCCAAGTATTCCTAACACAGCTGTGACTTATCCACATACAACTGTATTGCTCCCAGCAGGGTTCAGTCTGACTTTATGGCTCTCCTTGCTAACATGCAACATTGCAGCCCAATTAACATCACTCCTACAGGCACCTGCCAACGTAGCCACGTCACCAGGACTGTACCACTACACACACCTGACCAAGGTGTCAGTGCAAGCATAAACCTGCAGTAAAGTAATGGTTTCAGGTTTGATGTTCCTATTYTACAGCTGAGAGCTCCAAATCCCATCCTTCACAAGAATGTCGTGACATTGTTTGCATTAAAGGTTGTGACATCCTCCCACAGCACAAAAACAAATAGCTGGGATTAAGAAGAAAGAAAAGCAAGTGCTGAGGCACTTATTGCACTGCCTGTGTTCAAGAGMTGACATGGGAATCTATTTCAGCAGACATTCCCAGAGAATTCATGTAGCTCCACTGCCCTGTTCTGTCCACCCCAGAAAGTTGTTAACTTCATGCAATGTGCCATCTGCACTTTCCTTGGTTCTTCCTTGGGTCAGTTCCAGTGATTTGTAAACAGCACAAGATCCTCTGCTTGTTTCTCAGTACCTGACTGCCTATTCATGGTCTAAGCAAATAAGGCATGTACCTATTTGTGTTTCAGTTTCTCAAAAAATTTTGCCTGAATTACAGGGTTTTTATTTTGCTTTTGCATTCCTTCAGTGCAATTARCATTTAACTTCTAAGCCCAAGGTTYTCAGGATTATTATGCAAYATGCTATGGTCAACAGGGTCTAAAAATTAATTATACTMAAATGAAACATTTAAAAATAGAAMTATAAAGCTGCAGCTACATAAGAASTAAGTTAAGACATTCARACTTAGCATAAAAGAGRCAAACACTTCATAMTAAGAACCTACAGAAAAYACAAAGTAAGTGAGATTTAAGTATATAAAATGGKCTGTGTTTGCTATCTGAGCTACCTGTCAAAGTTACTGCTTACTACTAGCCAGGACAACAGTCAAATCAAAATACAATTTTTTTTTCAATTTTTTGAATTATAATTTCAGAAACATGTATGCGGAATGACATCAGTTCAAGTAGAACCAYCATTTTAATTTCCTRCTAGGTTTTTGGACTGTACAGACAYCCTCTTTTGGGARGAGGGACTGATCTCTAAGCAAGTTAGTATTATTCAGTTCTTAAAAGAAACCTACCACTTATGTAAAATAAAACTATATTCTGTGACAACTTATGAAACAGTCAGTAGAGATCAGTATCGATTAACATAATGTCTAAAAGCAGGACAACATGAAAACAAATCTTTAAAAGTACATTATTAGGACAAATTAATTACTCTATGAAGTTAGTAGTGGAGTAGTCACCTGCATGCTGTATAAGAGACGGGTTAAGTTCTGGATTGCTTGTACAATCTAGAAAATAAAAGAGAAGGATTTTCAAAGGTTTGGCCACTGTTAACAAAATAGTTACTACATTCTGTCTGAGGTTTAAATCAACTCACCTCTGTCCCTGTGGATCCTGGACAATTCATACTTCCTCCCTAAAATAAACACAGGTAGCTTTAAAAAGTTGGTTTAGATTTTTAAATTGTGACATCTATGTAATTTTTCCAAACTAGTGAGGACATATGGCTAGGAAATGTGTACTGAGTCAACCCTTTATGTTGGTATATGAAAAAAAGACAGAAGCAACAATCTGTGAAGACTAATAATTCATCAATAATGGAGTTCCCATGGAAATTACTAGAGATTCTGAACACAGCTGTATAAATAACACTCTTTTGCCCACAATTTTAATCCCTTGTGAGTAAAGCTACACATTKCAATTCATTCTTTGCTTACTTGACAATTTTGAAACACAGTAACCAAACTTCTGTAGATATAGCACAGTGGGTTTAAATTATTTGCAGGAGGATGAAACAGCATAAGGCTCTTCAAAAACAGAGATAATACTGTACTAAGAAACAAGCGAGAAGTCATGTTAGTGGATCACAAAAACTGCCTTAGGTGCCCTGTGAGATGCTGTGCCCAGTACACTCTACAAAAGGCACCAGCATGGTCACTACTGTCCTCTGCAGCAAGGCACGGCTGYTTCACACTTTCCATCCTGCTCCATTTTCCTAAGAAGCTCTCTAAATTTATGGGGTGAAGTTACCCATAATCCCTTCAGCATGAAGAAAAACTCCTCTGAGAAAGATAAGATGAAATGGTGGGGCCTMTTTCAAACACAATCCCTTCTGAGACTATGCTGAAAAGACTTCCTGTATGATTTTTCTCTCTCTTTTTTTTTTTTTCAAAGAAGCAGAGGAGAGTTTGGGGAATATTTGTTTTCTCTCTGATTCTCTTAARTTCTCTACTGAGTCTCATTTTCCACCACAGGGAGCAAAGCATCTGCTACATTTAGATGCAATAACTGAAAATGAAAATGAGAAAGACCAGCCCCCTAAATACAACCCAACACAGACACCCATGGGGCAAAGGGAGTACCAGCTGCATCATTTCCTCCACTACTCTTTCYCTCATTATCTCTCTGCAGTATTTCCTTCCATTCCCCCTCCACATCTTCACCTTCTCCTCCTCACTGCATCCACCAGCCATAGAAAAGCTCAGCTCTGCTGTGAAAGCAGAGGATTTTGCAGGGATGTCTCTGTGCAGCACAAGGATGAACCCAGGATAGCTTTGCTTTTCCTTAGCGGGATGGATGGTGAGCAGCAGGTAAGGAGGCASCACAGGGCCAAGAGGGAGAGAAGGMAGGCAATGCTGGAAGGCTGAAAMAGTGTGTACAAAGGAGAGCCTGCACAGTGAACAAGAGACAAGAGCTGGGTTTCTTTCAGGTTTTTAAGCCCTTRTAAATTTGAAAATGGRTGTGCACAGGGGGTTTATCTAGCATTGGCTTGCAAGTGGCCAGTCCCAGTGCCCATGGTCCCCTCACTGCAGCATCACYTAAGCAYTAGGATATGAGGCTGAGGCAGGTTTAGCTGAGCTGGCACATGCCCTGCAAGTCCAGCTGGGAGTGAACCAGTAATTTCAGGTGTTTAACTGTGCTGAAGGCCACGACCACCTCTCTGTTCCTGATCACCTTGGTTCAGAGAGATGAGGATGGTCAGATTCCAGGGCAGGCTGCACAGTGCTTTGGACAATGCCTGCAGAGATACACTTCACAAGGCAGGAGCAGGGGAGACAAGATAGGGATCACCTCTCACAGCTGCCCACTAGAGACCCCTCATACTGTAGGGAAAATGCTCTTCCTTCCAGTACGTAGTCAGCATCTAACCTCCAAGCTGGGAGCTCWTGCTCCCCTGTCTAGCTCCTGTTTACCCAAGCTACTTGGACTGAGTCCAGAGCTGGCACCCACAAGCTTGGGGCTGCACACCCATCTCCCTGAAAAGCCCTCGCCTTGCCTCTTTTCTTTGCTCATTCTGCCACCTCCTGGTAAGTCTGATTCTGACACGGTATCAAAAAACTAGATACATGCCTTGCCAAAATAAYAGGCCATAAATAATAGGATAATGACTCAGGGTGGAAGAGTTGGGTGCATGTCCCTCCAGCTTTATGAGTAAGCAAAGCTTCAAAGTTAGAGGAGATTGCTGAAGGCCTTCTCCAGTCAAATCCAGGAAACTTCCAAGGGTGGAGACCCCCACAACCTCTTTGGACAAACATTGCTTCTTGCTCATCCTTGCACTGAATTTTTCCTTGTATACACTCAGAATTTCCCTTGCTGCAACTTGTAATCTTGGACACTCATCCTTTTGCTGTGCACCCTTAAGAAAAGCCCGGCTCTACCTTCTCCATAACCCCAAAGGCGAAGTTTTCATGTGGAGTTACTGCAATTTTTAATGGGCTATATCTGAGCCCCTCTACCCTCTCCAGGTTCTATTCCTCTTCACTTAGATTCTCTGCTCCCTCACTTGGACTTTCGTTTTCAAACAATTTTTTCCACTCACATTCTTCCTCCTGCTCCCTTCTATCAGCAGTCTGATAAGTAAGATGATCTAGAGCTAAGCATAAGGTGAGGTTAGTGTACTGGCAAGAGTATTCCCAATATAGAAAACAAACAAACACAAGGTTTCAGGCACACAAACCCTCTTTCAGACCTGAGGCAAACACATTATGTTAATGCTAAACTTTCAAGAAAAATTTTCTTTCCATTGCATTCTTGTTTCTCCTCTTTTTTCATTTTGTGATTCATATTCTCTGCCTAAGAAGTACACTATTATGGTTCTCTTTGTTTCCACACAGTAATTCACGTTGCTTACTCCAACACTCTGTTGCTACATAAAATTTGTCAATCCTAGTTTTGTCCAGATCTTATTTTTGGTTCTGCTTTTCTCCCCATATTTGTTTATCAGCTATAGGACTTTGTAAAATGGGCACTTTCTCTTCTATTCTCTGATTGCTCCATTTTGTTTTGATCTAAATTTCTGAAGCAAGCTGGTATAAAAACATCCATCCTATCTTATGTGCTTGTTCTCAGGACGAAGCTCTTCCAATGCACAAGTCTTCCTCGCATTACCTGAGGACTCTATCACTGCAGGAAACTTTAATCACCCTGAGAACAGGAGGAGGGAGTAGAGGGAATACTACTGTCAGCTCCATAGAGATGCATGTATTGAATGATGACAGCAGAGACCCAGGCTGGTAAGCGACCCATACAAGTGGTCTTGTAATAACACTGCCTGTTATTACAACTCACTGATCTAAAGCCTTTCAGGAAAAATCACTCTGTGTTGGGATTGTTTATGACTGCTTTTTAAAGTTTTATTATTAATTGCAGTGACCGCTGCTAGACTGAATTATCTGGATCTGAGTGAAATTACCCACAAAAATTTTAATAACATGCACAGTGCTCAGACAGTGCTGTGTGCAATGAAGGAAGAAGAACTGGTTACAATACCTTATCCTCAAGATTGGCACCTGCCATTTCCTTTTCAACACTGAGAYTGATTTCTGGTGATTCTTCAATTTCTTTTCTTTCTGCATCTAACAAACAAAGCCCCAAGAAAATGCAAAAGAAAGGTGTCAAAGCATATCCTGACAAGAAAAGCAGAGAGCATGCTTTTTTACAGTTACTCAGAACGATGAGAAAGTGATTTTTATAGTTTGTAGTTACATAATGGATACTAAGCAGGGGAAAAACAAATTTGCAAGCCAGGTTGGCACATGTGGCAGAATCCAGTTTATCTGTTAAATAAAGATATTTTTACATTTTAGAGCTTACAAAATTAGAGCTGTTTTCTTTATGAAAGGCTGGAGATGAGTGTAACTGTAACACTAAAACTGCTCTGCAGCAGTGCTTTTTACACAACTTTATTTGCAATTTTATTGTGAAAAGTTAGTGCTACCCTTTGCAACTGAAATTATTGGAATATCAATCCTGCTTTCCAAGCCTTCTGACAAAAAGGGAAATGGTCTATATCATAATATAGACCTGATGCAGAGGTGAACAACACTGACAAAAAAAATGAACTTCCAACTAAGTTATATAACAATTTACACTATTTGAGCATTTGCCCAAAGACAACTTTTATTACATTATTTTCTACTGATTCTGYCCTACACCATGGAGGCTTTCAAAAAAACCAATTCACTATAAATTATTTTAGCACTTTAAAGATGTAAAAGCATCAATTTTTACTCACCGCCTGGAACAGATTCCAGTATTTCATTGGCAGTGAATCTGTGCTTCACACTTAATTCCTCAGTACTTTCCTCTGGTGATGTGTCTGTTTCGCTCACTTGTGATGATRTTACAGCAACATGCAGACTTTCAACTAAAGAGGAAAACATGCTAAAGAGGAAAACAACTAAAGAGGAGAACTACAGAGGCCCCTTAAATAGTTCCTTAGTGCATGAATCAATGACATAAAATTGATTGACCCTGGAGTAATTTAGCTTGTAAGGGACTTTCAGAGGTCACCTAGTCCTACACTTCAYTCAAACCTGGTCTGTCTAAATTGTGTTGCTCAGAGCTTGCACACACAAGCCTTTAATGCCTCCAAAGATGGAAACTTCAAAGTCTCCTTGAGCAAACTTTTCCACTTTTTTAACACTCTCATGGCATTCAATTTTTCATTTCAGTTAATTGGAACTGCCTGTGTTTCACTACAGGACTATTGTCTTTTGTCCATTTGTTCTTTTATCATCACATGCCTGTGCAAAAAATCTGGCTTCTCTATATCCTCCCATTAAGCTGCTTTGAACAGCAATGAGATCCCACCAAAGCAGCTACCTCAGCTTCTCTTCAGATGTTGTGTCCTCCAGCCCTCTAGTTATCCTTGAGCCTTTGATTGGATTTGCTCCACTTTGTCATTGTCTCTTTCCCAGGGGATGCACAGCGTTTGTCACAGCAGTCYAGATAGGACTCACCAGGGTTAAGTAGAGGAAGAATCAGTTCCCTCAACTTGCTGGCAATTCTCCTCCTACTGCAGGAGCCCAGGAAGCAGTTGGCCATCTTTGCCACAAAGGCAACTGCTGCTGCATGGCCAACCTGCTGTCAAGTAGGATTCCMAAGTCCATTTCCACAAAGGTGTTTTTCACCTAATCAGTGCCTAGCCTGTACCAACACATGGGRTTACATCACCTGAGATGCAGGATTCTGCATTTGTCTTTGTCAAATGTCTAGGTGCTCCTCTTAGCCCATATTCCCAATCTGTAGAGGTCTCTCCAGCTCRCTGAATGCTCTACATCATTTGATGACAGTCACTAACTTGCTAAGAGTGTACTCAATCCCGAGGTTAACTGCATTAGTAAAAATGTTGACCACTAATGATSTCAGGATATATCCCTAAGGGAATCCCCTAATAACATGATAACAACTGAACATCAAATGATTGACTCCTTCAACCCAGCAGTTCAGCCCGTCTTCCACTCAGTAAAGCAGATTATATCAATTCAGRTGTAAGGACACTACAGCCAGTGCAAACTGTGTTGAAGGTGTGAGAAATGTCAAGGTAACCAACATGCCCTCTTCTCTCACCATAAAACCAGTCAGGTTAGTCAGACACAACTTGCCCTAATTAATCTATGACAACTGTTTCAAATCACCTTCCTATCTTTCAGATTCTTGGAAATGCCTTCCAGGAGGATTATCTCAGAGATGCTGGTGAAACKGACTGTTTTTGAGTTCTCTATATGTGTGAGTGTGAGGTTTGCTTTCTTCAAGTCATCAGGAACCTCTCCTGATCACTGTGGCTTTCAAAGTTGACAGAAAACAGCCTCACAGTGACATTGGCCATCTTGCTGAGCAGCCTTGGATTTATCCCATCTCATCTCATAGATTTGTGTATATCTAATTTGCTTAAGCACTATGTAATTCTGTCTTTCTATACTGTGAGCAATGCCTTATTCCCATAGAGTCGGCTATTAGCTCAGGGACAGTATTTCCATCCTGGAAAATGATCCCCACAAACGGTCTACAATGTAAACAACTGTAAGCTCCCACAGAGTGTTGTAGAGTCATGAAATCCAAGACATCATCAACATCAACAACAACATGAGAGAAAGTGAAAAATAAAGAAGTGGGCAGAATAAGGTGTATAATAAATATAGGCTGCTGTAGTAACGCAGCTTTAAACCAAACAAGTATTTTCCATAGAAGGAAAAAGGATTTCAGTTTTACCATAAAACCTAAAAGGAAAAAGCCCTAGAAGTTTCTCWCTCTCCTTGCAGCCATTGGCTCAATGCCAAGATAGAAACACAGATAGGTCTCTTTATCTGTCTTTCAGATATGTAGCCGTTCTCTATTGGGCAGTTTGCAAAAAATCCCACCGAAATCATTCTGTATTTAAGGCAGAGAACAAAGCTTCTGGGTGCTTCTTGGGATGTCATAGCAAGGTACAATGATTGAATGTACCTGTTCTCGGTTTCTATTTTGTTCTTTTCTAATTTAGTATTTTATAAGTTTATTAAACCTTTCGCTTTACAAAACATACCCAAGGAGCCATCTCCGGAATTATTTTTAAGCCATTTTTGTGAGGTGCAGGACACCCTCAGAGATTTGATACATCTGCACATGGTTCACTCCATTCTGGCCATGTGATAGACTGTATCAGGCTGCCATTTTAAGTATTTTCTGTTTCATCACTGACTTACAGTATCCTRCACAAGTTTAATCAATTTTACCAATAAATGCTCTTTGACTTTATAATGGTGATAAAGACCAAGCTTCACTGCTTTGTAGGTTGAAATATTGTTAGTAGCACACAGTTCTCAATTTAGGTGATGTTAAAATCAGGACTCAGTTTACCACGGCTCTTTTCCACTGAGTTTAGAAGTTTAACTGAAGTTCCAGCTAGGCAAGGTRTCTACAAATACCACTCCTTTCCTTCCTTCCTTTGTAGGACAGCACTGTAGATGGTGCAGCCATCTGCCAACTCCCTGTTAGATAGCAGGCAGAAAAAAGAGGGCTCCTACAGCAATTCTGGCAGGTGTTTCTTGACAGGAATTTGATTTACTCAATATCTGATCATACACAATTCTGATGTAATGTCAAAATCAGCCAAGGTAGGTGAAGGTCGGGAACCAGGTGCAATATTATCCTGCAATATTATCCCCCCCCGCCCTGCTGTGCTTCAAGGAGCTGTACTGTAAGGACATCTAACAATCTAACATGCCCCTACCTGCTTATATGTGATGCTATGCCTTAAACATATGCACTACTATACAATCTGGCAGGTACCATCTCCTGTATCTGACAAAAATAAACGTGACAGATTTTTCTTCTATGCTCTTTCGCAATTTTTGACACTGGCACTTCCTGAGACTTGACATAATTGCAACACAAGGCAACGTGGCTGCACTTGGTTACCTTAAAATATCTGCCCCTCTGAAGAGCCACCAATCCCATGCAATCTTTCCATGCAAACTCACCTTCTCTGAGTGCTGCTGCCAGCAGTGGAGCAGCCTGTGGAGTTTCCCCAGAATCGGGTTTGATAAGAAGGTGAGGTTCTACATGGACATCATCAAACCCACACATATCTCCCAGTTCTGCATAGATACGCAACTTTTCTTCTAAATAACTGCAGATTTGCTGGTCCTGGTKACTCAGTGATTCTGTCAACCAAAATTGAACAGTGTAAAATGGAAAACTGTATTTTATCCTGCAGGGAAAGCATGCTCCCCATTCACCTTTCTAGTATTTATGCCACGTAGAAAGTGCTAATTCCAGTTAAGCTTCTTTTAAGTGGCCAGGACCCAAATTCATCCAAGTTCATCCCATAGTCTGTCCAAAAGAAAGCTAAGACAGACCCTGGCAGAGTCTAGGCCAAAACCCTACCCTGATAAGGTGGCTTTGGCTGCCCTCTCTWGCCCTCATTACTCCTGTTGCACTCAAAAGGACATGACAGTTCTACCTCCYGGAAAAGGAAAAAACTTGGCTCATGTGTGCCAAGAATTCAGGGCCTCAACATCAAAGAACACCTRCTTTCAGCAGAGGATGTCCTTCCCTGTGGCTCTCAATAGGACAAACACGGCTGCAATTTCTCTCCTCATGGCAGTATAAACATGTGGGAGTTAGGTGTAGGGGCACCAAGGAAGTAGAATTTATCCTTAYTAGCTATATTTGCAGATAAAAATAATAGCAGCAAAGGACAAAGTGCCATAAACAAGCACAAAGCCACACAACTTTGGAGACCCAAAATATTTTCACAAACTCAGAACTGCCTGGTCCTGATGCTAATGCRTGAAATTCAGTGTTTCTTTTGGAAACATCCATTTTTATTTTTCTTTTTTATTTGTASTAATGTAGCAAAAACATKGAAGTGTTTGGAAAAAACATGCTTSTCTTTCACTACACTCACATTATACCATCAGACCACCCCATCTGTCTCTGCTGTGACTCTGCCTGTCGAGACAGCTTGGACACACCAGCCAGTATGGTTGCATGATAATTCATCCTGAATTCTGAGGATGCCAGAGCTCTCAGAGTGAGAGAAAAAATACCACACCTTGATATTTCTGAATTCTGTATGCCTTAGCCTCAGCAATACGCCTGTCCTCATCAGATTCATTCATTTTTACRTCTTCTTCTTCCTCTGGACAACTTCAAAGATAAAAGACAAAGGTGGATAAAGAAAAATTGCACATCATCTATTAATTTTCAATACTATGTTATAATAAACAGAACACAACACCAGCACCTTTTGCAACAATCCAGAAGCATGCCATTTGTCTGCCTCTTTAAGAAGCARTAAGTGGACACCAAGAAGGATTCCTTTTTACTCTGGCAAGGCTGCACTGTACAGTGAGAGAGGGGCTGGGGCACACACACAGGTCTGCTGTCCCAAGCATAAGCTTGGGCCCCATGTGAAGCAATATTTTCCCCACCATTCTTAATGAGCTGACACCAAGATAATAGGCATGGTCTGTGATTTCCTCAAAATGGTTGTATGGACACCTGCAGGACTCTGGAAGGCAGCCAGGGCCAAAGGCAAAGGAGAGGGAAGACTGGTAGAATAGCTGGTAAGGATGTCTAATGAGGAACAGAAAGGGTCTGCTGATTCAGTGGGGAACCAGAAGGAATATGGGAAGTGCGACAGCAGGGATGAAGAGGTTTTTGAAACCTTGAGCTCAGAGGAAAGCCCAAACTCAGAGATGGACCCAGTGCAGTGCAGAACAAAGAACATGCTGCCATGAATATCCAACCAACCTCCCGTCTATGTTGGAATACCAGCATGAAAACCAAATCCCTTTTTTCCTACCTTTCAGCTGCCTCTTGAATATGCCTCATCCAGTTGTTACGTTCTTCTTTGGAGCTGGTATGAATCTCATACATCTCAGGCCCTGCAGATGAAGCACTGATCAGAAACATCCCCCTTTCTTCATTGGCTACTTCTCGTACTATGAGCTTCTGAAGGGAGATAACAGAAGGCTTCTGGTCCTGGAGGAAACAAGGCRCACACATAGTAAATTACTTTCTTATAAAACACCACACTCTAGGAAGACCATGATTTTTTAATTCATTGAACTAACACTAGTCCTGGTATAGTCAGACTACTGAAAGTTTTGAGTAMTCARACATCCTTTAAAACTATTCTTTAAAATATGTTACACTGTTCGCAAACAAATTAAGCATGCACGCTAAAAAGAAAATCTCGGAGGCTTAATGATACAGAGGCACAATATTYATATAATGTTTATATTTCTATAGTTTGGGAACTTCTTTCTATGACCTTTCATATTTTTTATGTGTATTTATGACTATATTTTCAGTAACGATTGTTCTTCTCTTTGTTTTGTTTTATGTAACAAAAAATTAAAATTTATATTAGACAACTGAAAGAGTCTGCATTGCTTCCCACCTTCACAGTCATGTGAGGTACAACACTAAAGATACAATTCTGTTATTTTCATCCTTCTCCATAAAAATTACTTATTTTTGAAAACAAACTTAATTTTCTATATACTGACATATTGCAGTTCTGAAAACAATACCAGAATTTTAGGAAAAAAAGTTACATGGGAATGAGCTGGAAAAGGACCTAATTTTCGAGAAATATACAAAGGTGCAATGTTCAAATATCTGATAATATACTTACAACAGCTGCAAAGATGTATTTTTGATCCTTTTCTTGTAAGAACAGTAGTACATCAGTTAGAAGCAGAGCTAAGGTGTCTTAAAATGAGAAAAGGAAAAYAATGGCTTTTAATTAAAATCAGTGCAACGAGTGTTATTATAATTCTTACTTTATAAAGGGAGAAGCCYCAATGAAGAAATACCTCATAGAATCCTACAGTAAACTAAACAGGAAATACCTGAATTAGCCCATGGTCTGCACGGAGCACTTACAAATCCCTGTTTTTATATCTCTGAGGAAAGTGCACCATGGTGGAGCACAGGCCCAGGGAAAGAAGAAATCCTTCCAGAAATCAATGGCAGTACAGATTCCCTAAGCCATTCACCTGGCAAACTCTATCTCACATAACCTTGCTTTGTTTGTGCTGTTACATACACTCACAGCACAGTATTACACTGGTAAAAGCACTTCTAGATAATGATCCACAGACAGCTTTATGAAGTTGCACAGCAAATACTAGTAGGCTCCAAAAAAACCCCCAACCCCTAATACATGATTAACACTAAAAATCAAAACCTGAGCTTGCATGTAAAAAATGTGCTCCAGCCAAATGTGGCTTCTTTTCTACTGTGGATGTCTCATTAGCACTGAATTACTGATGAGCTATTTTCAATGGCAAATAAAAATGTACAAGTCAAAACACGGTAGTATGAAATGAAAAAACTGGAAGGARGGGGCTGGAGGAAGAAATGCAGATGGCATTGCATGTGAACTTGTTTCAATGCAGACTACTCACAAACCAGCAGCTTCTGGAACTAATCATCCAGAAATTCATGAGACATTTGCAATACCATTACCTCAGACATTCTTATTTGCAATATAGCACAAGAAAGTGCAATATAGCACAATAAGGTATTTTCATTCTTTAACCAGTCTTTGAATGTTTTTTGCAAATAAAGAGTCACAGGACTTCACAGCTCAGATGAAATACCTTTGAACCGACCAGTCGCTGTCTTCCAATACACTAAACCTTCATGAAGAAGAATCCTCTCTTTCCTCATCAAGTCTTGCTTCCTAAAAACATGGCCATTTTTCATCTTTGTATATGTTTTGTTTTCYGTTCTACAGAGAATTTCCAACAGCTTTTGCTTTTTCTCATACTCATTCACTTTCAAATCTACTGCTGCTATTACATCCTTAATTAGATGGAGGGCTTTGCACAGGTCTTGGTGTTCTTCTGTTCCTTCTGTATCAAATAAAAAAGAAACAAGATGACACTAGTCAGCATGTTCAAGAGAAGATGTAATTCCTTACTTTCTGCAAACAATCAACATGAATTGATAAATTTGTTAATTTAAGTTAAACTTTGCAACCATCTTGCTAGAATTATTAAAGGTATATACCTTTGTTTGACCCACCTATTAAAAGATCATCTGCACCTCAGATTTATTCATTAGCCAAAACAACATGTTGAATAGTTTCTGACATATTTATGAGGTGCAAGCATTTAAAAAAAAAAATCAGCTGCTAAGTAAATCATATAATATGTTATTTTTCTGGCTAAGCAAAAGAGCCATCGAAACAGGATTGCAAAAACAAAGGATTGTATATGCAACTTTCTGCAATGCACATTTACTGCCCTTTTGTGGGGCAATATCTGTAAGTTAATAGTAATTGTAAAATGTTCTAAGTTCCAGAGGGCATTCAAGCTTTGCCTGAAAAAACAGAGAGTAATTTACAAAATGTTTGCCTAGTCCTACTTACAAAAGACTCCTCCAGAATTAATTCCAAAGGTACAGATATCTGAGCTAGGTCACATACTTTAGTCAAGGTCTTTTCCTAAAACAAGTATGTTCTTTTGGACTTCTAAGGCCTACCTGGCTGGAACATCAGAAATCTTCACAACCCAGCCTTGACAATTCCTATACAGAGCAGACAGCCCTGTTTGGTGACATTTGCCTGAACAGTRGGTATTTATGTTGCTCTGGTTGTATCTCAACAGAGCAGCGAATTTAACCTTTTGTAATACTTCAGCTGTGCAAATTCCTTGTGCTAGAAATGTGCTAGGACTTCCGACGTGAAGCATCACTTTAGCTTTTATTCACCTTTTGAGTATTGCAATATCCTTTCAACCAGAACTGGGTATTTGGTGATCCGCTGGGTGACGAGCAAAATGCATTCAGGGATTCCTCGGCGTCGTGCCAACAGGTTACTATTTCTCAGCTGCACAGATACAAATATATACCTTCAGTAGTAAATACGYATTAAACCACCAATTGACTAATAAGAAATATGATCTAAAAGCATTAGAGTAAGTTAAAACAAATGCTGGGTAATCTGAACCATCCCCAAGGAACAGTTGCTGTGCTGAGGGATGAGGCGTACTGTAACAGGAACATGTGTGTAATACACACTGGATGCCAAAGCATTCTAAAATTTGAAAGAAAACTGTGATTTATCAGCTCACTAGTTAAGGAGGAAAAACTTTTGCCATTTTTATTAGCCATTAAAAGTAAGTTACCAAATATAATTCCAACCCTAAATCTAAGTAATAGCTATGCACCTTTTTCCTGAGCGTTTTGTCAATAGCACTCATGGTTCCACATTAACTTACTTTAATAAAATTCTGGAACTTCTTGTTTTGTTGCAGCTCTTTGAAGAGATTAACAGCTTCTTTCTGATGGCTACAAAACTCTCCGTATATCTTCTCCATTTTAGTTGCATTTTCCTCTGAAAACTGAAGAAATTAATAAGTGAATTGTGCTCAACATTCTRTCTTACAGGCAAGTGTATACCTTTAACTAGTGAATTTTGCATGAATAGGGAACTTTTACATTACGGTTTATTAAGTTCTCTGAATTCCACTAACAAGGCCTGTCACTACAGACTAAAAATAGGCTAGCTGTTTTTAGGAGCAAGAAGAGGAACACAGGCTGGAGAGAGCACAAGCAACCTCCATTGTAGTCTTGCCAGTAAAAGCTAGAACATTAAAACAGAATTTCCTTCACCTGTTTTCAARCACAACCCTCTGAGGTTCATTTACTTATGTCAGATCTCCACCTTGCTTCTAGACAAGGTAACAGCTGAGCTCTTTATTTCAGTGGAATGAAAACAGACTGACTGAAGGTGAAAAGCTACATCTCCCTTTCACAAGGAACTAAAGCAAGAATGCCAAGCCACCAGTTAGCTGTTCTTTGGCCACAGGAAACACCTTGCAACCACCCCTTCCGCAGTGAGCAGTATCCTGGGATATCCTGTAACATGCCAGACCACTACAAGAAATTAATGTGTAGTCTCTTTTCCATCATCAGTTCTTCATATTTATGCTCAGCTGACAAAAAAGTGAATACATTGCTTCCATTTTTTGCAGTCTATGACRAAAGGCTGCACCATGACAGCAGCCTTCTACTGCAAGCATGACCAAATTCATCACTTTCCTTGTCACTCATATCACATAGAGAGAAGTCCACCCCAAGTTCATCATAGTTACCTGACAATAATATTTTTTTTGCATTGTTATTTCATCCTGAAATAATCAGAGGAGGACAGGTTTTGAATCTTTTTGAGGCAACTATAAGTGTCTTCTTGCCCACAGAAATTTTGGAGTAAAAAATTTGTTTAAGTTTGGAACCCTAAATACTTAAAGGATTAACAGAACTGATGCTTCTACCTGCTGCACAAGGATGTCTCCAATTCTGCTGATGACAAAATTACGCTCACTCCCRGCCTCACATGATTCCTGCCGTCTGTCCTTCATTCTGCAAAAGAATTGYCTGTGCATCTCCAGTAGTTCATCTAAGCAGGGGAATATTCTGTCCACCATGYTGTGGTCAAGCTGCAGTTCTTCCTTCATCCCTTTCCTGAATATTTCTGACATAATGAACAGGGTATGGATGTGATGTACTTCTGTTTGCATCAACTCTGCGGTAGAAAAGAAAAGAGYATCGTGTAGTAATCACCTGAATATTTTGCACACTGTCTAAGAGACTTCAGTCTATCAAATACACAGTCATAATTCCTTTTTCTGTGTGAGCCTCAAGCCTAATACATTATGTCAGTAGGGAGACTTGATTTATCTGCCTCTGACACAATTCTCTCTGTATCCCACTGAACAAGCTGTGTGGTTCTAATTGCTTGAGCTGGGGATCAGATGAGGCTCCTTCCAATTTCAACCATTCTTTGAACAGGATAGGCATGYCTCTGGTAGCCTCTAATATCCATTTCCTTACTTCTAGGAGACATTGTAATTTGTGATAAAAATGTTCTTTGGACCTTCTTGTTGTTTTGAGTTGAAGCATTCATTCTTCCGCACATAAACCATGTAGGTTCCCTCTCTGCTTGATACACCAAATTTCATTTAAACCTACACACAGCTGTGAAATACTGACCAAATATGACATCCTGCCGCTTGACGACATCCTTCTCCTGCTTGCTACAGAACATCGGATCCACAACAAGACTCCAGGACTCTGCCTCAAACTCTTCTGCATCTGTGCAGAGATCAGTCCACTGAGACAAATCCACATCATCTATGACAAAATTTATATTTCTTTAACACCACACATAAAAAGAGTAAGGGAAGTCCCTTGGCACATGCAGATCTATTCATACAGTAAGGGGAGAACATCACAGAGGTGAGCTAYAGGTAAGACTTCCACAAATGCTGGCACTGCCTTTGCTACAGCGAAGTTCTCCAGGTGTCAGTATTATTACCAAAGTGTTGAACTGCTTTTGTGACAGAACGGGAGGAGAATAGGAAAAAACCACTCTCCTTTCCTCAGATTAAATCCTTTTTATAACTCTTTGCTTGAAGAAATCTTTTAAAATTTAAAAATAAAATTCAGCATTTCCAACAGCAGATATCCAGTGAGCAGTATGTGCACCATCCTACGTGAAGTGAAAGCCCTTCAGCTTTCAAATTCAGTCTCACACCTAGCTACAGAAAAGATCTATTTCTATTTGCTTCATAAAGCTATGTAGCTATTGTAAAAGCACAGCTCACCAGTAGGAGTTAAGAATTTGAACTACTGAAGAAATAAAAGTGTTGCAGGCTTACAGTTTGAAATGGACACTGTCAACAGAGTCAACTGGATGGATGCAAAAGAAAAGTSTATTTCTGTTTGGTTTCTGCAAAGATGCCAAGTACATTTATCCCTGTAACTTTAAAATGCTAACARCATACTAAAATATTCTAAAAGTTATAAAATARTTCATTATAAGGAAGAAAGGAAAAATTCTCTTTTAAGACTRATGTGTTTGATTTCATCCTTTTAATRAGGGATGAAATTGTAATTATCAAAAACAACTGCTCTCCTTTGAGAAGATGAAGTATATTCCTAAATCAGCTAAGGAGTTTTTCTGGTTTTGACTTTCCAGTCCCAGCCATAAGATGCAATAGCTGTGCAATATTCTCACCTTCCATCACAAAAGCATCCACTGAAGAAAAGGTCCCAAATGCTTGTAACATCTCTTCAGATTGTGACTTGGTCCTCCAGGTCTCAGAGTCTTGTTCAGAGAATTGTGTAACTCTTCTACARCAGAAATAAAAAAATACCACATTTATTTCATGGTTTAAATTTTCTTAGAAATGTTSAAGGATGTGTTTAGCATAGTCCATTGGCAACTGCCCCTCTACCTTTCCAAACTGGCACTGGGAACACTCTTGGACAAGAGAAAGGGCTGTTGTGAGGCTTCCCTCCTTCCAGGAGGCAGTCCAGTAGGCACAGAGAAAGARGGATGCACTGAGGATAGCACCATCTGTGAAATGTCTCCAGGCAGGGAATCTATGAGGCAAAGCACAACACAACATTTTGACAAACAATGAGTTTGTCTTTGTTTGACAGAGTATGTCATCAACAGCACATTTATGATGAGAAATGCAGTCTGGTGCTCATATTGACCTGCACCAGGCATCAAGAATTTCCACTTACCAAGGTACATGACAACAATGCTCTCTCACAGAATATAAAAATAAGCCTGTAGRTAATGCAGAATAGCCCCAGAGTGGCTACCATTTGATAAGAAAATAATCTCAAATCATACGTGCTCTGTAAGCGCGCAAATACTTGTGCAAAAGATAAATTACATAGACAGARCTGACTACTTTTTATTTTTGTTTTCACTGAAAATATAGTAAATTCACACTCATTTTATTAGAGGATGAGTTAATTCAACAATGATCTCTAAAAAAAATGATCTCTAGTCATATTAGAGACACATACCCTTTCTTTAYTGAAATGAAAATTAAAAACAGAGAAATGACATGGGAAAGTTCATGCTGTCAGTCCCATGATTTTTAATCAAGGCCTAKCTTAGAAATGTTAGGTTTTTACTTAACTTACTTGTTACACCAACTTGGAGTTTGTTTTTATTATAGTATCTCTCTGTGGATTTCTGAAAAAAGAATTTTTTGAAGTCACATAGCTGATAATATACTTCACAGTAACTCATTCACATATACCATCACACAAAGGGTTACAAGAAAGWGGTCCTAAATTAGGGTACTAATTCCTTCCAATAACTAATTTTGTTAGGTATTGGTAGATAAAATAGTCGAAGTAGTATACTATTTGTACTACAATACCAAACTATTTATTCTAAGCAGACTGAGTTACAGCATTGTACTTTATGAGTATTGCCTGCAAAGACTGCAAGAAAAATGCACATCCAGGGCTTTATACTCAAACAAGATCAAAGCRTTTGTGGTAGTACACTATCTGAAGCATGTGTTCCAGAGGCAGAACTGCTCCCTTCCAAAGTGCACTTTTGCAAAATCTGTACTAAAAGCCTGCTGTGCTTGAGCATATACTTCACTTCAGGTGGGCCAGTGAACATTCCCTGCTCTGCATTCTTGCTGAGATGAACTGGGGGCCCTTGTCTCCTCTTGCAAATAACCCACCATCCCCAGGAACCAAAGCAGTCAGTTCAGCTGTCCTAATTCTGAACAAAAGTTTCCCAGAAATTAGTGCAAGACCATGATGCGAAAATTATAAACAAAATTAAGTGCACTTGATTTATATAGATTTTAACGCTTGTTTACGCTAAAGAATCAGTATGGAATCATGCTGTCCTTGGAAGCCACCRTGATGCAAAGCCCAGCTACACCAGAAAGACATGCTCCACTAAATGTGAAAAATAACCTGCACCATTGTGGCACATTTCTCTTCAAGTCTCATTTTGTTTCTTGAAGGTAGTAGCCTTACACATCTGGTTTTCAAGATTGTKTCTTTGTTATGATAACTTCACCATGCATGCATTCCTTCTTAACCATTAAGGTAGTATCCAACAGCTCTGATGCTGGTTTTGCCCTGCTCAGAAGCAGCTGARCACTGGGAGCAATTGCCTAGGCAGGCAGCTGTGGAGTGTCCTCCTCCAGGGATTTCCCAGAAGGGGTGAAACAAACATCTGCCCAAATTGTTACCTAGAMGTGAGCCTGCCCAGGGGTGAGGAGGGGGATGAGGTCACCTGCCAGAGCCCCTTTCATCTCTGCTTTCCATTATCCCAAACATATGGAATCCCCTTCCAGTATACAAGGGTTCTTTCTCTCTGGGGTTTTGAGAAGCCTTTCTTTTCAATCTGTTCTGTAACACTCCAGGCACATTGCAAGTCTGAGCTTGCAACCCTTCAGAAATATAAATACTTCTTGAAACTCATTTCTGACCCTCTACTAAAAATTGGTTTTCAAGCACAGCGTTTGCTCTCTTGCTCACATTAGCCATTCTGACACCCTTGCAGCTCTTCTCACACAGACACTGGGCAGTCTGAGTGTATTTTCATTTTTCCTTCATCATGTTTCYAGCCCCTTGGAAAGCAAACTGTAGTGCTGTAGTTAGATCAGTGTAGGAATTTACCTTGGTGCACACAGGAGTGCACTCCTTGCAGCTTTTATGCACAACCACGCTGCAATCTGAAAGAGAAGGTACATTGAAAAGCCTGGCACCAAACAGGGTCCCCAGTCTGCAGAAAATGTACTCTGAGGCTTCAGTTTTCCCTTTTTCAGGTTCACTTACTAAAGCAATCCTCAGGATTCTTTGATGTACAGATCCAGGCTAGAAAGAAGTTTCTGTCTAACTAGGGCTAGGAGATTGATGAGGTTCTTTCTGGATCTGTTATTACCTGCTGTCCTTCCTCCCTCTTGCTGGTCAATCTCAGCTCATTACATAAAGCAGGTACATCCCAATGGAGACGAKGTTTCAAACAACACACTGAATCAGAATGCCAGAACAGCATTCAGAACATTGTAAATTCACATGTAAAAGACAGCAACTACTTACAAGAACACTGCAATGACTCCTTTCCTAGGAGGGCTTTTTCACAGACCATACAYGGGAGAACTCCTGGGAAAGTCCCATTAGTAAAATTGTGCCTGGTTGGTTTCTCCTTATCTTTAGTATCTTTATTTTTTGTCTTCATCCCCAAAAACAGAGGCAGGAAAATAAATAAATATATAAATAAGACAAAGTTATTCAATCTTTAAAACAATTAAATATTCTCTTGTAAAACTAAATTATTTAGAATATTTAATCCCTGTCCTGGAAGAGATGCCTTAAGTTTTAGCTTTTATGTTTTTCAAATTCTGTGCTGCCTTGGGTGTAGTTMTRGACTTCATATTAAGTGCTAGTGAGTTCTCTTCATGGAGTAGGTAGACAAAACAAATCCTTTCCTTGCTGAAKAYCAAGGACACCAAGTCAGACYCAAAAGCATAAACAACAGTGGACTGAAGAGAGAAAACAAGAAGGATGAGACCTCACAGCCTGAAGCTGKGACAATTAAAYCCCAATATGCAAATGGACCAAAAMTTATAAAAGTGTAAGACCTCGTGACCAGTCCATCCATTTTGTGACCATTCTCAGTCCACCCTGGGTGTAGCCCTGGTTCAGGCTCGTATCCTGCCCAAGGTGTATCCTAGAGGCCTTCCAGTAAATATCTACTTTATTCTCTAGCTCTCTCCATTCTCTATKTCAKRTCAGCCTTCCCAAGGCATCAGAAGACTTGCAACAGAATACTGTATTCTTACACCCAATATTGCTGAAGCCCTAAAATCATATAGGGATTTCTTTTACTGGCAGCTATRTCTGGAAGCATTATCAAGGAAGACTGGCAGAAATACAATTAGAAATCTACAAAAAGGGGAGGGACAGGAAACAAACATTTAAGAAGTATTGTTGATTCATTGCACACACAGGTATCAGTGCCTACATCCTCTGCATGCATACAGCTCATGCCTCTGCAGATAAAGGTGCAGTGATGCAAATTTAGACAAGTTGTCTTTAGATCTTAGAAGACATTAGAAACAACTTATTTTTAATGAATGGYAAAAACATTAATAAATTCTGCTTATTTTTCTAGTACCCTTGTTGGCATAACTATACATATAGCTTATATTTATAGTTACTGACTTAAGGAGAATCACACAGGCTGCATGATCAGACACACATGTTCACAGTCAGTTCTGACACTTCAAGGTACTGCCTTAGACAAACACCTTCACATCCATGTACATCCCAGGATATCCCGGGGCACAGGAAGGCATAGTAGGGAGCCTGCAAAACCCTCAAAAGGCCACCTGGAAAGAGCATGTAGGMCAAGCCTRTCTTTCAAGMTGCTTATTGATGCCATKAATCTAAATTAARATGTCTTAGAATTAAACTACARTGTTGTAATCTGCCTTCCCACAGTAGGCTAGTTTGACTGTGCAGTCCTCAATCTCATACTCTTTAATGCCAAACAGTGTTTACTTATGCAAGAAGTCCTTCAAATAAGGCAAATTCAACTAATTACGCCCTAATGCAGAAGTTTACACACTCAATTAGTTTTTGAGAGCAATTCCAAGAAGAGGCCCATATCTCTTATTTTTATTTTACAAAGAAAATATTTCTTAAATGTAATTCATACATTTAAATGTTGGCCAAATCACCAAASAGAATTACTATGGACATCAAAAGAAAGCTAGTTTTTAATTCAAAGGCCACTTCAGGGTAAACTACATATGTTTTAAATTTAAAAAAAGAAAAGTGAAAATAGTCTTCCAATGAATTTGTGGTTTGGTAATAAACAATTTATCTTTACACAAAAATTTAGATTCCATCTATAATTCATTTAATTACAGTGACATCATCACACATAATAATAGGTGCATAAATCCCAAATTACCTTGCATTTATTCCGTGTGCTGGTCATCCTGTTCATCAGAAAGCTGAAAGTCCGACTCACTTTATATTTTTCTGACTCATTTTTTGAGGGTACAACATACTGATTCCATTCCTCTTCCTGAATCCTAAAATAGAGACCAGTGGAAAAAATGTTCCTCATTCCAGCAGCAACACTCCTTTAATTAACATATAGCAGAATCTGGACAGTGCTTGTTTCACCTGGCATTTATAATTGCATGCCTTGTTGTGGGTTTAAACCATTATGAAAAAGATTGCTATCCCTATACAAATAGAAGTAATACTCGCCAAGGAGTACTCTGCATGTGCAGTGTGTGACAAGCTTGCTGAGATTACAGTTGGTATCAAAAGCTCCACTTTTTACTGTAGTGGTTTGGACATTCTACAGTGGACAGGAGCCCATCCCTACTTTGCACGTCCCACAGTAAATGCCTGCTGGAGGATGTGTGTGGTGAGAGCTGGGCTGGGCTTGGCACACCGTTTAGGCATGAGTTTCCAGACGCCATGGGGCTCTACACAACTGCTCCAAGGCCGTGGGGAAGGTCTCTTCCCCACCCGGCTCCCTAGATGGCATTCTCGCACAGACAGACCTGCTGCCGGCGCTCCGGGACGCGCACCCGTACCTTTGCTCCCGGCACTGCTCGGGCAGGCTGCAGGCTCGCTCTGCAAGACACAAACACCCACAGGGCACTCAGGTCATCAGGTTTGTTGTAAACTCGACACCTCCACCAAGCCATAAGCTTACCATTACGGGTTTGCAATGTCATKTGAAAATTAGGAAGGCAAAAACATTAAAAACAGCTTTTTCTAGGTTAAGACCCATTCCTACTAAGCTTTTAGTTGACAGGACCTGCCAGAACTGAGAAGGGTATCACTGAATGCCAAACTCTGCAAACAGCCTGCTTTTCAGAACAGCAAAAATTATTTATTTTGTTTTTCCTAACAAAACAGACTTTAATGACTCACCATTTTGCTTTTCATATAATCTGCTGCGAAATATTTCAATGACAATCTTCTGATATTTGCAGTTACACATCTTATGTAGTTTTATCTATTAAAAAATTAAATTCTTATACATAAAGGATACTGCATACTACTACTCTAAGTATTGCCTATGATGTTTAATGYGCTACAAATTTGTATCTTCTACAATTCTATGATCTTATAAACAGATGACTCAAGGAGATACTTTTCACAAACTGTCTAAAAAACAAAATAAAATATAAACAACTCAGGTGGGTTGTTTTGGAAGAAAATAAGCCCAAAACTATAGAGAAAACTACCATTTTCAAATTAAAAGCCATTCCCTTTCTTCAGACATTTTTAGCAAAGYTACCACAGGTATGGTTCAGAAAGGTAAGCGCCTGCCTAAGTCAAAGCACCAGACTATGCTTTCTTTGAAGTTAGATACAGGCTTAAACACCCTTTGCTGAATCAGCATCTCTTTAGACAAATGTCGACATCAGATCAGCAAGAGCTAGAATATTTACCAAAGAAGCAGCAAAACAAAAAGCACATTTCAGTTAGTTGTCAGGCACARCCTGTACCACAGGATGCTTCTGTGAGAAACCAACACCATGTATCCATGGCAGATGAGGACAGTCTCATGCAAAACAGTACTGTGGAGCTGAGACACTGGCTTAGAGAGTGAAAGGGCCTGGAGGAGAGATGCACCCCTGTTCATGAGCACACTACCTATAGAGCAGGTACAAATCCTTTACTGTTACAGCCTGGTAATACCCTTTCAAACAAAGGCAGGCATATTACAGGTGTCTTTTAAGTGATGTGAGCTGTATGCAAAGTGCAGTGCATGTTTTTCACACTTTGCATGRTTTTCAAATATAATCCATACCCTCRTTGAGAAAAGTGTGTGTTGTCCTCTAAATATGAAACTGYATGTCTGGAAATAAAGCATATGAGAAACAAGATATAAAAAAGTACAAGCTTCTTGCAGAGACATCTCTGACTCCACTTGATGAAGTGGTTGGGTTTTGTTTCCCAGCCTGTAGATACCACAGCCCAGCTATATTTCAGAGATTCCCTAGGATCTGTGGGAAGCTAGAACCATCTGTCCTCTTTGATGCATCTTCTGTGTCATTCTGAGTTTCCTCCTGGTCTCTGTCAGACACTTAGCAGAAGACTAACATAAGGATCTTCAAAAAGAGGACTACTGCCCTTGTCTGGAWTACTTTTTAAGGCCATTGCTCTCTCAGTTTGTATTCCCTCTCAAGATCAGTGGCTGTACCAGAGGCATGATGGGGACATGACAGGGCTGTAGATGGGAGAAAATTGAGGGATGATGGTAGAGCTACCTGAAGGCTACTGGACATACACACTGGTGAGCTCTATAAAGTAACGTGATCCGTGCTGGGCCTGAAGCAGGCAGGTATGGAATAATGCAAAGCCGGAGAACTGACCTCCACTTGAACCCACAAYTGCAAAGTCCCGAGGAATGCGATGTCTTCCTACCAAACCTTTGGGTGAGGAGCAGGAATAGGAGCGTGACCGAATCCCAAACATTGCGTCTTCCTGTGAGAAATTGCAGCAAACGAAACCTCGTGTCACTTTGAAATGCATCAGCAATATAAATGAAAACTTTGAAAAATGCATCAGCAACAGAAACAAAATAAATCAGGAACCACTGACCACTCGCATTAATTTTCTTGACTTCAAGTTGAATTTTTGACAACTTCATGTGAATTCTGCGGAAGTCTGTCATACTTCCACCATGATAAATTTTTTTGTACTACAGGAAATTAGTTGTGGGTGCAAGTTAAACTATGAGACTAAAAGAAAGCTTACATTCTTCTCCAATTTTGTAACAGGTGACTTCCACACAGTTTTGTTGGCCATCAGTTCTGATGGCCAAGCTATCTTCTTTTATCAAGGAGGGGATTAATCTTAGAACTTTAATACTTCAAGAGCATTTCATGGAGACTTTGGCCATGCCTTGGTAATTACTGATGTCAGAGTTTTCAAAGAAAGGAGTTGACCTCTTTCTCTTTACGCTGTTTTTTACTTTTTTCATCATTATTGTGTTTGAAAACATTTTCCAGTTACCAAATATCTCAACAGTAAGACCTGAAAGGAAATCCCCTAATTTTTGACATATCATTTACACTTCAATAAGACTATTCCWAAAACTCTTGTAAAGTGCTTACCCTATTGTTTTTTAAAGTAACCCTACCAGAATTCATGTTTATGCTGAATGCTTTTTCTCCCTTCATGTAATAATTTGCTGAAGGTTAGATAAAGTTCTACAGTGGAAACAAGTGCWTCTAAAAAATCACAAAGAATCTCTGCAAATAAGAAATAACTCTATGTATGTGTTTGTAGATCTCAGAAAATTAATGTAGACAGGATACTTCAGAAAACCATAACAAAGAGTTTTACATCGATCAATGGATACCCCAGCTGAATTTCCCTGAGTTTAGAAATTGTTTTAAAACAGACAGTGGGCCAGTTTTACACTTTGCAAAGCATTRCTCTTTCACATAACTAGAGCTGGTTAAACATTTTCTCACTAAATATATATTGGTTAAAAAATACTGATCCACTGGAAATATTTCCTTTGAAACACTCCTGATAAAGGGTGTGTTTTTTAAAGCTGGGGTAAGTCTCTGATGTACACTTTCTTCCCATGGCTGCTGCCCAGCCCAGCCACAGCAAGGGAGTTCTAGCTTCACAACTCAGTGTGAGTGGTCTCTGAAGAGACTAGCATTGCCAACTGGGAACTTATCTTTCCCCTTCGGATTTAAATGTTTCTTGTATAGTTTCAGTGATTTACTTAAAAGGAAAACAATTCAAACCAAGACAGGATCAGATACCTTGGGCTGCAGACTGGTGGGTAGGTCCAATCCATCTCTGCTAGAAGCCATAGCCTCTGAAGAGCTGAGGGGAGAGTAGTGAGCATGGGATCTGTCCAACACACCTCCACTTCCACTGTCTACTTCAAGGTCATCGAGACTTGAACTGAAAAACACAACAAAGTCTTTAACTTCCCTGTATTCCTCATAGTAATTTACTTCAACCTTAATGCAACAAGCAGAGATGTGGCTGAACAATGACAGCCCAAACCACCATGATTATGTCAAGTAAASCATGCCCTGAGGTCACTCTCAGCTCCGCAGTCACCCGGTCAAGGTACTCAGTTTCTCAGTCCAGGACCCCTCTGATGCAGTCCTGTGGATCTGCAGTGCAGATATCTGCATCACCCATGATCACACACACTTCCACAGCCAGCAYCTCTGGATCTTTACTTTTAGACACATGTTCAGCATCTCCCAAAAAAGGAGGTTTTTTTTTTGTTCCATGCATAAACCTGTCTCACTACAAAGAAGATAAGGAGAACTGAGACAATCAGTGGAACTGAGAGAACTGCCTCAGATTTCAGTATCAAGATAGGTGGGTATAGATGGATATTATGTGTGAGTGTGTATTTGGAAGATATGACATRGCTGTTTGCAGACATCTGTGACTTCATGACAGAAGAGGGAAGAGAACATCAAGAAGAGTTTACGGAGGGTCTTGAGATAGTTCATGAGGTTCAGTGCAAAAGGTAAACATTTAAAAACGTAGAGAGCAACAAGCAGACTGAAAAATCTCTGGCTAAATCAATATGTCAAACACATGGRGACTATTTTATTGGCAAGGGTTCCTGAGCAGGAAAGTGCACTATGGTTGCTCAGCAGTATCAGTTTCCCAGGATGAGTACTGTTACCTGCAAGAGCAAGTTCATGGTCTCTTTGTCAGAGTGACTGGAAGGAGTGGCTGACTGCTTGCAATAACATTCCAGCCTTACAACATAAAACTTCAAATTATGTGTGGTATTTCTAAATAGCCAGAGTTCCTACCAGGGATAATAGCATAAAAATTCCTTCACACACCACTACTTTTTTGAAGCACAAATCTATTGCTACTGTCTAAAACTACTTCCTTATTGCAATTCTGGAGACAATATTTTGCAATATTTCTAGATAATGTCCCACATCTCAGAAACAAGTTATATTAATGCATTATAAGTTACTGTCACATGTTAAAATTGAAAAGGCAATACATGTCTATGTCAACAGACAAGTATCCATGACTTACTGTGGTAACTTCTCCAGGGACATTTTCTGACATAAAAAGCTGGTTAAAAAACATACTACTAGTCTTATTTTATGTGTAATATTTGGATCACTTACATATGTCATGACATATTAAGGCAAATCACAAGCCTCTGAAAATTTATATACACTCTTAAAGTTCTCATACAGGTACATAACCAAGGTCCTAAAAAGGGTGGGACTAAATAAAAATATACAGGATAAAAATGTTTCTAGAGGCACAGGAAGATTATAGTATTCTACATGACATCCCTATAGTTAGCAAAAAAAACCAACAAAAAACAAACAAACAAAACCCCCCAAACAAAAAAAAATAAACCAACAAACAAACTAATAAAAAAGGATTGTGAAAGACAAACTCTGTCTGACGTTTATTTTATTATCTGTGTTAAAGATTCTTCCTAGTGGGACTTCATAGTTGCATAAGAAACTCAAAATTAAGGTAGAGAAAATTTCATTACCCACTTTAAATAATTGGCTGACCCTTCTCTTCCTTACTGCTTTTACATAGATCTGATGGTCTACCTCATGCTAGTCCTAATACATTTCAAAGGTGGGAGCAAGAGTCAGGTTTCCTCCTGCATAAGAAGGAATCTCATCTATTCAGAAAAGCAATAAAACTTTTTCATAAAGAAAATTTATTGTTAGATTGTTTAATTTTAAATTAATTAGTTTTGTTAAAAACCTAATTTTAATGAYCAAAATTATAGTTCTATCTTCAAAGCTCTCTGAATTTCTGAAGCCATTTGCAGGAGGGTCTTCAGATAAATGGCAGCAAACCCTGTGTGCCAGCAATGGAGAAGAAAACAGTCTGAACTTGTCATAAACAGCAGCTGCACTGCATCTTTTGAGAAAACAAATACCTATGCAATCAGGAATAATACGGTTCTTCAACAGGTCTCTTTAAAGACTTGAAGCATTCCCAGAGACTTCAGCAGATTTTAGACCATTTTCTTAATGGGAAATATAGCTAAGGAGAACCACAGTGAAATTCTGTTGTCTCAAAAATGCCACAATGGCAGTGAAGAGCTGATTCTTTCTTTTTATTTTGTCAAGAGTACTTGCATACAAGAAATAAAGCTATAGAAGTATCCATTTGCATTCAAAATACATTTACTAAGAAGATGTGTTAAAAATGTCCTCACAGCYATTTTATGAAAACATATTAGGACAATAAATATTAGTGAAGAAAAGCCAAGATTTCACCCCAGTAATACTATTCATTACTTCTGATTCTGCTTCATCTTTTTAAACRAAAAGTTATGAATAAACCTTATTCTGGCCATAGCATCAAGTCAATTCCATACCTTCTTCTTTTCCTGTCARCATAAAGTTGGCCCCGGTCATTAATAAATCCATGGGTCTTGAATGGAAGATACGAATCTGCTACATACAGATGAGAAGGTGAAATGGCAAGTCTTGATGCTGTGTTTTCTTCTTTTTCCACTGGCCTTTGACTTTCTTCATTTGGGAGATGCATAAATTGATCATTCTCCTCAAGKGAGGGAGATGAAGAGCTCTTGGCCATCGGGATTGAGATGGTGGGATTCAGACAAACTTCACTGCTATCACCGTCTCCATGAATGTAATYAATCTTTAAGTCTCCAGCCTGCAGGTAAAAAATGAGTGCTGGTAAGAGGCAACAACAAGACATTGTCAGGAAACAAGRACCTGAGAAGTTTGCCATTTTATTTATGGCTATACGTTTTGTAGGTTTTTTCCCTATTACTTTCTACACCACATGAATTTAGGGCAATTGATATGACTGAGAGATTCTAGACTTTGCATTACTTTTTTCCCTAGTTAGAGCAGAAATGAATTGGTATTTCCAGTCTACTGAATTTCTCTCTCATATTTATACCTTTYATTAAATGCACTGATACATATATTTATAGATTTTATTAAAAACTACCCTTGAGTAGAGCAGAAAACATGCATAATACATTAGTGTGGGAGACATATGGAAGAGAATTCAAACATTGTGCAATTTAATCTGGAAAAAYCAACCTACACATCATGCACTTTTAATTTTTCAACACCGGTTTCCTAAGCTCTGATATAAATATAAATGACCTGGAACAGAGTTTCTCAAGGGGACAAGGGAAAGGATTCTTATTTTTTGCCATTAAACAATCTGGGGGCTGAAGCACTTCTCCTTTTGCACAAACACAGGAATAGATTTGGGAATTCTATTTTCTCAGGTACAGTGATTGGGATTTAAACTCTAGTCACAAATTATTCTTTGAATTCCCTGTTGACTCTGCAGAAGATACTAAAATGCAGTTCACTGTTAGTCTTTTAGCTAGAGGTAACAGTCATATAATTAGATACTGAATAATATTGAAAATTCACATTGCCAGCTAAAACAATGTGAATTTTTGAATCAATGTCCAAAAAGCACCTGTATAAAAGCAAGAACAAAGGAAGGATTGCAAGYGTCTCCAAAGCCCTGGTCTTTCTGATTGCTGACTTCCTCTTTTCCAGTTCCTCTTGAGATGTGCTTTCATCCCCATCTTAATTATGTTTCTCTYAGTAAAAGACAGGAAGAACTGCTGGCATTTTTACAGCAGGCCACATTTGCATTCAAAGTTATAGCACATGCAAGTCTGGAAATAYTTCTGTTGTGCTGTGCACGTGACATGCACAAAGGTAAAATGCTTTCCCCAGATCTTATGCAGCTGTTCCTCCCCRAAAAGTTATTCCTGTCTGGGCAGTGTTTCTCCTCAGCACCAGAGGGACCTTCTCCAGCAGCCACTCTGGCTCCTGCTGAGTGGTGCTTAAGGAAGAATTTGGCCCCAATCAGCAATTTTAAAAAGCAGAATGTGGCCACATACTGAGCAAAGATTAGAAACCTGAAGGTCCCCTGAGCAATACAGTTGGGTAACATCTCCATCTGTAATGGAGATGCAGYTCTGCAGCTCTGTCCTTCCTCGATACTGTTCAAATCAAGGGTTCAGAGACTGCACTTTATAGTCCCCTGACAGCTGATCACTCATGGGTCATTATTACATACATTCATCTCTTACATTCCTCTGTAACACATATTACATCTCCTCAGTGCATTTTGAACACACTCAGCCTCTGACTTAAACTTCCCTCTCAGCTATCTCATGAACTGGATCTGCAGCGAATACAGTGGGTGAAGTGTTTCAGGGGATGGAGTAGGGATGGGCAGGAGCCAAAGAAAAGGGGGGGAAAAAATCACATATGCAAAATCTCAGACAAACCTCCAACATTATCTGATAATCTCTTACTCCTATGTTCCAACTTTCATGCAAGGGAGAGCCCAMAGCAGGTTACAAATAAATAATTAAAAACATCACTGAAAAATAGCTACACACCACCAGACACTGGCATCTGTTCAGCAAGACCCAGCCACCACACAAGTTCTGACTAGTCAGATTCATGCCCCTGGCCTAAATTATGGTATCTGAGTGTGACCATGCAGGAAAGATTCCAGGTGCAATACATTGATATAAAATATAATTTGGTATGGACATTTAGCTCATCTCCAGTGCTGGTGACAAATCAGAAATGGGAATACCAGTCAGGATCTCCAATARCAGAATTTTCCATGACAGTTGTAGGACATCAGCTTCACCTTTTTGCCAATGTCTTATTTTTGTTGACCCTGTAAGCTTCAATATGAGCTTATAGTTAACTTCTGAAATTATCCAGCAAATTCATCTGTACTGTGAATCTACATAGAATTCAGAAATCAGAAGTGCACATGAGCAAGTAATATTGTAAACATTTCACAAAAAGAAACATTCTGTTTAGGTCACACACAAAGTAGACAGTAACACCTGCCTTAGAGTTCTTCCTGTAAGCTAGGGAGAATAGTTCTTATAATTGACTGAATCTTTTAAAAGAGACCTCATAAAAAGGTTACAAAATACAGCTGAGAAGAGTAAGATACTACTGGTTTTAATTTAGAATTTTATTAATTGACAGCACAT
Source organism: Alauda arvensis (assembly GCA_902810485.1). Taxonomy (NCBI): domain Eukaryota; kingdom Metazoa; phylum Chordata; class Aves; order Passeriformes; family Alaudidae; genus Alauda; species Alauda arvensis. The sequence goes on along the minus strand of CADDXX010000091.1, from coordinate 1,937,650 downwards.
CACTGCTGACKGATCCAGAAGATCCTACTATCATGCAAATAAATTAGCAGAAGATGAATAAAAATTAGCCAGAAGTTAAATTATAAGCTTACTTGGTCTACTACCATGCAGTTTGCATATACTTCATCACTTCCACTCAGCATGGGAGAAAGTCTGGTTGCAGCAAAGAGAGTAGGGGGAGACTTCAGTTTCCTAAGAACATCAAGGGTAGAGTGTCTGTGCTCTGGAAAAAAAAATGTATGGGAAATTTGCCATTAAATCTCAAACCATTTCCTTCTTATGTATATATAATACCATGAAAATAGCAAAGTTAGGCATTAAGCATCAAATCTACAATTTGAGTAGTATTTGTGCAACACACCAAAACGTGCTCATTTCAAAACTGCCCAACATTTGCTATATGTTCCAGGAAGCCCACAGCTGACAAGATGCCCCAGRGTACTACAGAATCATTCACATAACTAAAAAATAGGTGTTCCTGTACCTTGGTTAGCAAAAGCTTTTATTTTCCACATAAACTATAACTTTGCAGAGATTTGTGGTTGCAGACTAACACAGGACAAGATTTATGGGCTGGRAAGAATTATGCATGATTCTGCCTATACATAAAATACCTGACATCTGATACATTAAATAAATGAAATATTGTTCAATTGTAGTCAAATAATGATTCTCTTAAAGCATTCTACCTACTGGCAGCCACATAAACACTAATCTTAAACCAAGAAATCAAATTACTGTTCTTAAAATGAAACCAAACAAACAAAAAATTTAAAAAAAAAAATTGCAAAAGGGATAAAAATAAAATACCACTAATGCTGCCTTTACAGAGTGACAGCAATCAAGCAAGACTTGATCCATTAACAGGATGTTTAGGATGAATATGGCGTATGATCAGCTTTTGACAAGTCTCACCCGAAATTATTAACAGAAATCYGTAGTAATGCAGTTTTAGACCAGGCAGATATTTTCCTTAGAGGGAAAATATGTTTAGTTTTACCGTAAGACTTAAAAGGAAAGAGCCCTAGAAACTTCTCTGCACTCCAAGCTGCCATTGTCTCAGTGCCAGGACAGAGACATGGAT
>CADDXX010000091.1:1903157-1936171 GCA_902810485.1 Alauda arvensis | reverse complement strand
AAAAAGCTGAATGGGTTGTGTATTTTATGCCTTTGAGCAGCAGAAATCCTGTCCTGCAGGCCCACTTCTCTTAAAGCTGGCTGTAAGAATTAAGAGAACACACYTATCCAGTATCTGAGCTGGGCTATCTTCTGAATGTAAAACAAGTAAAATTTACCAAAGCGGAAAACAGGCTTGTTGTAGACTGCGTGAAAACAGGCTAAAAGAAATCACAGTCATAATGTAGTTTTCCTTAAAATGCTGTAAGTCAAGCATTGCCATTGGAAATTATTGGAGACACGTTAGCATAAAAATTATATTATAGATGAAACTATTGCACCCAGCAAAATATCTAAAATCAAACCACTCATAAATTTAATTTGAGTTTGTCTGTTATTGAATACTATTTTTAAAATCATTTTATGCTGCATCAGAAATTTGTTTTCTACAGAAGTGTAAAGGAAAATATAGCACTAAAGACTTTCCCCACACTGTATTAATAAATCAATATAACTGCTTTTGGAACRTCACAAAGCCATATAGCATGGTTTGGGTTGAAAGAGAAGTTTAAAGGTTATCTAGTCCAACCCCCAGCCATTAGATCAGGTTGCTCAAAGCCCATCCAAGATGCTTAAAGGCATTAGATTGCAAGAAAATTCATAATGAAAAAATACAACTGGATTAGAAACAACACTTGTTAAAGTCTGGTGCATTTGTTGCTTTGAAAAAAGAAGTCCCAAACTACTGCCAAATCTGCAATTATACACCACAGCTTTTATGTAATTTTAAGATGCTATCTCATAAAGCCTAAGAACAGTAACTCCTATACTTAGAGAAAGATGGAAATTCCCATTTAGAAATGGCACASTATGAATGTTTGGTTTCGAGTCCTGGCAGGCCTTGTGGGATCTCATTCCATTAAAACATCCTTACACATCTCATTTTGCTTCTCTGTCCTGCAAGAATTTTAACATAATTTTAATGACTGTTCTAGTGGGAACTGCTAAAGCTGCAAACCATTTCCTTATGTCTTACAAGATCCCAAAKCCTTTGTTTATAAAAAATATAAAAGCATTGTTTTCTAGAGCAGCTCATCATACTCTGGCAGCTCACATCATACGGAAATGTGATTTGGCAAAATTGGCAGTCCTTTCTTGTGGCAAAAGAACCCTTTCCAAGGGTTGGYCTTAAACCAACAATCAGGCAAAAAAGTGAATGTCAGAATCTCCATTTCTTCTTGTATGCTTATTGCCCTACCCAGCCTGCACTCCCTCTCATATATAAACCCTGGGTACAACAGGTCAGGGTGGTATCCATCTCCAGTGCTAGGCTGGCAAAGGTTCAACACATACCCCAGAAAAACAGCCCAGGCATTAGGGATTCCCACATCACCGTGTAAACACGAGCCTAAGAAGTCAGCTTCTTGACTTCAGCAATTGTCCCCACTGCTGGGATGCAGAAACCTCAGAGATAAGGGGACTGATGTGTATGTCCCAAACACTGACAGACAGCTGCAGAGCTAGCCAAGGATTGTCAGTAATGACATGATGTGAGAAAGAACAGGATGTGGCTCAAGAGGTAGGGCAGCACTTTYCTGAGACAAATGGCATTCTTCTGGATCCTGCAGATCAGCACASCACACTACAGCTCAAGTGCAGGAATGAGGTCAGGAAGTAGGCATGGACTGTAGGGGAGGGGTCAAAACAACCCAAGACCCCCAAAGCTCTCTGACCCAGTTCCAGAAAGGTCTCGATAAATGGACTGTGCATGATAACTCATTTGYAYAGAAAGCAAGAAACTTAGCTCCAGATTGTGAAGAAATCTATCTAAATAAACACACTCCTCCAAAGCTGGGCTGTACATGAGCCCCAGGACCCTGAACAGCCCATTAGCTGGATTGACACCAAAGCCATGACTGGTGATCTGCCTTTTTCTCTCTCTCCCCCTCTTTAATACATCTCCCTCTCTGTCTCTTCCCTTTCAACCCAGCTCTTTACCCAAAATCCACTGCTGTGTGCTTACGGGAGGACATCAGGAACTACCTTATAACAATTTCTATGCCACGTTGTAATTTACTACTAAAATTTTGTAAGCTTTTGCGGACTCTCTGACTTTTGCCATTAATTTTGACCATGAGCATCTATGAGCATCTTGGGTGACCTCTTCCCTTTCAGAGTGGGATGCCACATGGGGTCTTCACAGCCACTTAGTGGACTGCACATCCCAAACCAGAAGGAAACAAAATCTTCTTCTAATTACACTTTACATTGTTTTAAAATTCTGTACAAGGGTAACAAGCTAAGTAATAAATTCTGGAGAAAGATGCTGCAAGTACAAGCTACAATAGAATATGCTACCTGCAGTACCTTTGGTCTGTAAACCTTTATTAATTATCCCTGTTAATTGACATATGTTTTCCTGGAGATGCTCCAGTTASTGTGTCGTTAAATGTGAGATGGCTAAATAAATATTCATTGGGGGTTTTAAATGGTAACAAATTATTTCAGGCCTCATAGAATCACAGAATTATGTACATTGGAAAARRCCTTCARGATCATTGAGTRYAATGGCAGTATAACCCCACCGTACCTCTTTACTCCCACTCTGCCCCCTTGCCCCCTCAATTTCAAACATGTGAAGGAATGATAACATCAAACTAACTTTTACATGAAAAGTTTAAAGCCTTGCTGAATGTGGGGGAGACCAATATTAATTACTCATTGACTGTGCTAGTAACTTATTTCCACTGGAAAGACCCACGTAGTTTAAAAAGTGACAAAAAGCTTCACTAACTGCCTCCAGCCTGCCTTGCTGGCTGCAAGTCTTACAGGGACCATCAGCAGACCTTTCCCTCCAGSTTAACATGGCAGCAGGTAACAGCTGACTCTACTGGGTACCAGCAGTAACATGCAAAAGGCTGTGCTTGCCTGAAAGAAGAAGAATATCAACAAAATCCATTTTCAAATAAAATGTCTCAAAAATCTCTCCTAGGCATTCAAAAAGGTCATTCACTTTGCAGATAAAAAAATTCAGCATAGTTTGTGAAATAAACAGGACTGCCAGAGCAAACTGGCAAAGGTGTCCCCAGAAGAGTTTAGGTTCTGTAAGTATTGGAAATGGATTTCAACATGCTTACTAAAGTAAGAATGACCTAAACAGAACAGAAGAGAATTGGCTTTACTACTGAAAAAACCTAGCAAGCACAGCTCAACAAKCTAATCCTTCTGCCAGAACTGAACACCCTCTACTTCACCTCCACACTGTGATCACAGAAAAAGAATAAAGMCATGTGGCTCTTTGCCATCTGCCTGATAAGCAGTCAAGATCAATGTGTGTGTCATTTAGATGTAATGCTTGGCAGAATRATCTCCAAACATGGGTAAAATAAAAGACTTTGACCAAAGAGTAACTAGGCACAAGTTCTCTACATCTTCCCTAATCCTGTAGAGTTATACAGCAAAGGCAGCACATCTTACCAGCCACTAAGCTGTAACTTTAAAAAAAAACACTTTATCATCATAGCAGTAATTTTTTTTAAAATTTAAGAAAAGGTTTATGTTGGTGTAAGACACTGGTCTGTGTCAGAAAATGGCAAGAACACAACAGTGATTTTTTTTTTCACAAATATCAAAACTTAAATTGCTTCATGGGAGAACACACAGCAAAAGAGCAATTAAATACATCAATATGAACAAGCCAAGAGCCAGGAAAGAAATTACAAATTCCCTTCTCCAGATACAACGAATATTTTTCAGACAGCTCATCACATTTACCCCCAGCAATCTGAGCAGGGGTTAATGTATAATTGGAAGTCAGTGAAAAATAGAGAGCTGCCTAGGTCAGGCATGTAAGTCATGCAGGACTGCAGATGCACTGCTCTAAAGCCAGGTCACCTGAGCTTTAGGAAAGTTAGCATGGTTTCAACCAAAACAACATGCACATCTGTAGAWATGAACCATACAACCCATTTCATGGGAAGAACTGCACCCATAATAATAATGAGGTGTCTTAACTCTTCATTCAGACAGCACAACTACTYGTGACCGCAAAATTAAGCAAGTACATGAGAATAGCCCTACATGGAGGGTAAGTGAAGCAGGCTTTGAAGTGCTATTGCCATAGATGAACATTTAACTGTCTTAAATCTACTAAGTAGMAACTAAAGCACTGTGTTACCTATATACTGAACAAGGGGGATCAGGCATATAGATGTTCAAGATATAGTCCTAAAGTAGCCACTAAGAATAAAAGCATTTGTCAGTCTGACTTTGGTCTTGGTCACCTAAATGTGGCTGTAAGAAGGTGTCTGTTTTCAACATGGGATTCACAATCCTGACTCCCTCCCTGAAGAAGGCACCTTACCTACTACACAAATTAATACAGAAACAGAAATAAGTTTGTGCCTCATTTTATTGAGCAGTACACCAGAAAAAAAGGTACTTTCCCATGATCCRGGATGTACCATATGGGGTGTTCACTTCCCACTCTGCATGAGTGGACTCAGTGTGTAATTCTTACCTCCCAGTGCAGTAGGACAGACTCACAAGAGACAGATATTCTTAGAACCCCTGAAGGTTTTTAAAGATCCCYAAAAGGATGAGAGAGTCACTGTCTCTGAGCAGGCAGGACTGTGCAGAGTAAGGACTAAGCCTTGTGACARTTTCACATAAAATAACAAAATAAATACCGTCTCGCAGCCAGGAAAAAAACCTAGATCCTCTCCCCAGTCCAATCAGTAAGACAGAATCATGTTCACATTCTCTGTAAGCCMAATAACCCTTTAAATATACCATGCCCAGCAGCAATCTGCAATGCATGTCCCAAAGGAGTGAAGTCTCCACTTGGCTCCTGACAGACTCCAGGAGTTCAGGGGAAGGACACACTCAGTCTGAAAGGTTCCTGAGCMGTGATGAAAAATTATTTTGGACCTTAAAATGTAAAAACACTGGTGTACRTGGTGGGTAGTGGTGTGTGATAACTTTGACTCGCCATTCCAAAGATTGGGACAGTCTGCACAGCTCCTCAGCCTCCCAAGAGGAGCAGCCCTAGGTCAGAACACCAACAGCCTGATGTTTCAGAGGGGAAGGGTGGCCAGAACAGCTGGAGCACCCAGCTCCAGGCACATGATTTCATGGTTTGTGGAGTGGCTGGAAGAACCCTGCACTGTTTCCTGCCAGGTACTGCAAGTCCCTTGTTCACTGAGACCTGAACCCCTGCAGGAATGAAATAAAGCCATGAGCTAGGTGCCCCACACCTGCATGCCAGCATCAACTGGTCACGCTCAGGCACTTGCAGAAAAAAACACAGATCACAAGCTTAGATCATGAGCCTGCTCTCCCTTTGCAAAGGCACTTCTCCCACCACATCAACACACAGAATTTCAATCCCCCAAGCACAAATGAGCCCTTGAACTTTACCACTGAAATATGCACAGGTCCCCAAAAGCACCTTCTTGCTCCAACAACCCCGCATATAAGGTCAGGTGTGTGCACAGGCTACAGGTGTTGGTATACTGTTAAGAGGGATGGAACACAAGGTGCAACACTGTAACATACAAACACCACTTCTGTATCCAGTGCTTTAAAACTGGTAGAGTATTTAAAAAAAAATCTGTCTAAACAAAGTAAATTAAGGATAGGTGCATAACTACAACATTTACAAATGTAAATGAGGTGGAGTAAACACATCCTGCTGAACTTGCAACTCGTTTCGTCTCTGCAAATTGCATGTGCATCTAYCCACACAGATAACTGTTGCAGAAACTCCTGTGCAATTGTAAAATACTGGATTTCCTCATAAAAAAAAGGAAAAAGTTGAGGAAGTGCCTTGCAMTTTAAAACATGCATTCTGTACATTTTTCACTCTAAACTGGGTCAAAGTCTCAGTCTGTGTAAAAATTATTCTCTTGGCTTACTGAATTTAATGACASCAACGTATCTTACATCTCTGATTTTTTTCCCCTTTTGAAACACAAAAAACTCCCAATTCTATGAAAGGAAGCAGAAATAGTGKTTTTTTGTCATTCTTTGTCTTCTTTCTTTTGCTTTTATATGTAGTAAAAATTTTTCTTTCCTCATTAAYGATTCCAATCATAATTCTTCATTTCATAAACTTACTGGTCAGTGTCTTTGAGCCTCCTTAAAACCCCCCTTTCTCATAATCCCTACCTCCAAAGATTTCTTCATAAAGAAGGATAATATCTAACTGTGCAAAGACAGTAAGTGATCCTTCTCATTTTCTTTTGGAGAAAGCAAAAGATTTTTCTCTTCATTCTGGTATGATTTTTTTCAAAATTAAAAAAAAAAAAAACAGAAACCAAAAAACAACCAGTTATCTGTTGAGGCACAGTTGAATTACCAAGTTCTCCCTAAAGGAAAATAACTGCAACCAGCAGAACTTTTGCAGCTGCTGCTGTGACACCCTGCTGCAGCTCCAGGGTGTCAGAGTTGTTCAGTGAGAGCTACGCATACATCAAGAAGAAAAAAAACCCAAAAGTCTTAAGAGAGTAAAGAAATAAAAACAGTTGTAAAGAACAGTACTTAATCTGGAGAAAAAAAAAGAATTTTTTTTACTTAAAGAATTCCAACTCCATTATTTAAAAAGGCATACAAAGCAGTGCAGTGGACTTTTGATAGAAGGAAGATCTGCCTCACACAAGCTGTTTATAGAGCCACCTTCACAGAAGCAGAAAATGAAWAGGAGGCAGAGCTGTAAAGAGTCCTTTTAAAAGAAGAGTTATTTAAAAGAAGATAGCTTTTTCTACCTGGTTTGGATGCCCTTCTTCGTATCCTCATTTTAGGCAAGGAAGGCCAAGAGTAATTAAAAGGTGAATCAGAGTCTGAGTCCATTTTTGTGCTAAATAAACAGAGAGCAGATTCCCAAAGCTGCACTTTGTTGTTCTCAATAGCAAGTCAAGCCTAAGACTAATGTGGAATAAACGAATGGACAAAGAAGGATCAAATTGCCCACTAAACACAGGGGAGGGAGAAGCTGTAAATGTTTGCTCTCCTCATGCGTCCAGGCATGTAGACAGATCAGGCTGCAAATATTAAAGCAGAAGCAAGAAGGTTAAAGTATGAGAGCTTCGACCTGAGCTGCTGCATCGTGGTCCAGAGCTATTTGAAAGGTCACTGTGTGCCAATGAATCATTAACTCACCTTTCAATTTTGATGCAAATGAAAACAATAGGAGCYGGGTAAGGAATGAGAAAATACTTCTCAAAAGCAAATAAACTATTGCAAAGCTTTGTTACCATGTTAAAAGTAAGGGTTAGAAGATCTCAGATTAAGGTCAGGCAAAATGCTGGAACTAAAGAAGCCAAAGATGAATACCAAGCTATGAGCACTRATCAATCTGCTGGGCTCTATATTACTCCAGAGCAATACCCCTCTTCTCAGCGTTTATAATTTTGTCAGACCTTGGGATGTTGCAGCTGGAAAAGCAGTGATAACCAATCTGTCACTCCCATCTTTCTAGCTCAAATGAGCTTAAAGCTTAAGTGTCACAAAGAAAGATTACACTGTCATTAGAGGAGCATTTTTTCCAATAATATTTAGTCTGCACAATAATTTCTCCTTCACACAGTCACCAAGTTAGACAGTGAATCATCAGGATTTTGTAAAGCTGGCACCTTTACAGCTCTGGTCTAACCTCACTGCAATGCACAATACAGCTAGTGACTAATTTACAACAAATCTTCCATTCTTATACAGTCTCCCTGAACAACTCATAGGCAATTAGTATTCAGTAGGAACTCATTATCCCTTCCCCCAACATCTTTACGCTACACAAACTGCATTTTTTTCAAACAGGCTTATATGTGGCTATACAAGAGCTAATACAAAAATAACATGTCCACTGTTTCTTAACCAGCTCCAGCAAACATTTCTTTTAGTTACCCCACAATGTATGTGGTTTTGTATTCCACATAAAGGAGGAGAGGGAATGTRGACCAGCTTAAATGTCAGGTTTTGGAAGATGATGACATTTGAGCTTGTTAACATTCCTTACTTCACTTCAATTATTTTTCAGGCTGCTAGGGTCTGCAGYGCTACTTCTGTATTATATTTCAAGTGATTCTTTGATCCACATTTCAGTCAGAGATAACAATGTATTTGTTGAAGAAAATAATGCAATTCAAATGCAAATTTAATTCAAAACCCGTTAGAAAAATATTCATCGTATTTTCRGGGATAACATAATTATACAAGCCCTTCATAAAGTGCACAAATTACATAAAACACAGTTGAAACACATCATTGTTCTGCCTTTCCCTTAACTGAAGTTCTGCCAGCTTTGTTAGGCCTGAAAAAAATAATTCACCCCAGACGCTGGAAGCCTTAGACTTTCACTTTAAATATTAGACACTCACAGAGAGTTTGTTTGATTTATATGTATAATTAACAGCCCCAGGGAATTACAACAGACAATGGAAAATACAGGGAGGATATAAATCCATGCTTTAAGCATCCACTTCAAAATATATCCACTCCCTGGAATGTCAGGTTCAAATTGCACTGATAAATCCCCTGGGCATACAGGAACGCAGGCACCGACTTACTCCTTCCCACCTGCACACCACTCGCCTGCCTCCCACCATGGCCATGGTTTGAGAAAAGAATAGGACRGAGCATATCAAGGAAAACCTTCCCAGCTGCTCCAGCAGAGAACATTTTCCCTCTGCACAGCAATTTTCCCTACACAAGTGTGCTGCCTGGCTCACYGGATACATTTAGTGCCAACCAGAAGAAAAGATTTAATTTCGGACATGCATAAGTGGCAGTGTTCAATGGACAAAGGGCACTTTAAATTTAGAGAGTTGTTTTAAAATTTCTCACCTTTCAATTTCATCAATTATTCTTTTGTTCTATATTATATTCTTTTGTTCTATATTATAAGAAGTAGTAAATTTTGCTTATTTCTATGATATCTCCATTTGTGCATCATTTATGCAAATCTGGCTTTTTTTACATATAGATTCAGCTAAAAGACTCACTCTCATTGGTCTTCCTGGACTTCTGTTTTGTCCAGGGAGGGGTAACTAGAGCCGAACAAAACACTCACCATGAGGAAATGCAGCCAATGTATTTAATGGCATTAAAATACTTTACATGCCAAGACATTTACTTTCCTGCATGACCTCTGTACACTGCATAAATGTTTGCACTGACTGCTCAGTTATTGCCTGTCCTCCCTCCCTTAAACAAACCGCATTCATTTAACATTCTAGCATAAATGAATAATAAAGATTGTTAAATAATTTTTCAACAGTAGCCCTATTACATAATTCTCAGAGAATCCAACAACTAAATTTCTGCAGTAATGACCTAAAACCCTGATCATGCACTCCTGCTGTTTATCATCYCTTTTTTGTCTAARTACTTAGGCTTTTCACCTGCATACTGCAACCTCTCCTGAATAGGATCTTGCACAGGAATTTGTCAGCCGTAGTCTGAAAGTGCAGATAAATTATCAACCTTAACCCCTACTTTTGAAGGGTTAATTGAATATCACTCACATTACTTACTCTGTTTGGGCCTCGTGAAAGGCTTCTTTTTTCTTATTTGTAAAACCCCTTTATGCAACCATGAAAGATGTCATGCTGTTCGCTGCCACAAAGAGGGGCTTTGCCCTACAGTCTTTGACTAAAAATATTTTGTTTCTTGCACTTTGTAGGATGATCCAACCAACTTTTCACCTGCCACTCCTTCTTCCCAAAGCAGTGGCATTTGCAGGCAGCTACCACAGAGGTCTGGCTGCTTACAAGATAAAAGGTACTTTTAGCTGGAAAATATTAACCTCACTTTCCACTGAAAAAATATTTTTCATTATATACACCAAGGTACAGATGTGAAGATAAAGAACAACTGTGGGGGTTTTTGTGTATTATCTAAGGCTAATGCTTTTATAAATAATGTAATTCCTTAAATTCTTTCAACCAATGCTTACCAAAATACATTCATAAAATCTAAMTGTTTTTCAGAGATAGTACAGTGTATTGTCTATTGTCTGACCATTCCTGTGGCTCATGGCAATAAGGAAGGAAGAAAAGGAATGTCACCACATCCGCAGACTCCATGCAAGAGCTCTGTTGCCTCCCTGCACGTGCAGTGAACAGCACTGTGGTTCTGAGTGGGTGGGCTGCCTCTCCCCAAACACTGCTAAACCACAGCTGGCAGCTCCCTCTCTCAAGCAGAGCGGAAGGGGACAACCCTGAGCCACCACCCCCTCCCCAGATGGAGAAGGGACATTTACAGGATGGAAATTGTGGTTAATGGCTCCACAAACAGAGCTGGAGAGGGTCACTTTTGGGCACAGGTAGGATGAGAGTTGCCYGGACAAAAGCTCTGCCAAAAACACCCTTTTCACTTTGCCCCGGGAAGAGTCTCCCCTGATATCAGCAATTAAATTGATTTCCCCCAGCTTGATTCTGACCCAGCAGAGCCTGCAATCCTTTCCCCAAGTACATCAAAGCATTGGACAAGATAAAATGGTGTAGAAAGGGTGAGGTGATCTTTGCCACTGGTCTCTGTGATCCACAGACACACATGGCTTCCCTACCTTCTTTGCTCCATTGTTCTTACTAATCAGAGCATATCTTCCCACAGAGAGGATCAGACAATGTACCTAGCCAAACTATCTGCTTTACCCTACATTAGACTTAACAAGACTCAGCAAATATGAATTAAAGGCAACTAAAGAGAAAACATTACCAACCAAGCGCCCTCCAACTCTAACACTCTATTTGCCCACAACAATGAYGCAATGGCTATGCAGACTCTGGCTGTCAACATCCACACAGGTCTTGAAGGATGGCTTGTCAGAAACATTAGTTTTACCATTTGTCTTCTCTACTAAAGACCAGGGTCTTTTTTATGGAAGTTTATACAGGAATAGTTAGAAAAGCTTTGGCACATCTCTCTTCACTCTCTCTCCCTTTCCCAAACCATTGATGAACCAATCACTGAAGAACAAAGAACTGAGCCCAAAAAAAGATCCTTGAGATCTCAGTTGAAAAACTCCTCCACCTGTTCCTCCCTGTTGCTAAGTTTCTGATGGGAGATTCAGACATTTGGTTTAAGGAACTGGCCCATTATTTTCTTACTTTGCAAACAGAGATCTCCTACAAGTAACACAGCAGTTTGGGATTTAAATTGTTCAGCAGTGGATTTCAAATGGTCCATGCAGGTAGTCACTCTACATCACCAATGTTATGGCAGTATTTGGTGGATTCCATCTCCCTCTCCAGCACCCTGTGGCAGCTTACCCACACTGCATCACCCAGAGGGGATCAGAGCTGGGAAGGTTAGGGTGCAGGGCAGGGGAAGGAAGAACGCAAAGTTTCTTGCACTGCATGCTTTCCTTGCAAACAGAATCACAGAACCTCAGGATGTGTCAGTTTGGGAGGGACCACAATGGTCACCTGGTCCAACCTCCCTGCTCAGGCAGAGTCATCCCAGAGCAGATGGCACAGGATTGTGCACAGRCAGTTCTTGAGTAKCCCCAGTGAGGGAGAYTCCACACCCTCYCTGGTCARTCTGTTCCAGKGCTCAGTCACCCACAYGGYAGCAAAGTTCTTCCTCATGTTCAGGTGGGACTTYCTCTGCACCAGTTTCTGCCCACTGCCTCTTGTCCTGTTGCCTGGCACCTCTGAGAAGAGCCTGGTCCATCCTCYTGACACCCACCCTWTCACAATTTATACACATTAATGAGGTACATGCCTGTTTTCCATGCTTTCAACCCTGATGAAGCCACAGGTTTCAACAGGGTGAAGGACCATAACCATTCAGCATCACAGAGCCTCTTCCTCCACTGCAAGTTTAAAGCAGCAGAATTTGCAGTCCCAGAAAAGTACAGTCCTAAGTGAATTAGGTATCAAAACTAGTCACGTTCTGACATGAGATTACAAAACTCATCCACATTAGGGACCTCTTTTACTGGAACAAGTAGATCTTCTGTAGATCTTGTGTAGACAGATAACAGAAATAATAATGAAARATGTAAGATAACAATACAGTACCAGAAATTTGGGTCAATTTTTCATTGACTTATTTGTGCAAATTTTGGACACTAGCCAGGAAAGGAACACAAAGCACCTGTTGTCTTCACAGACACAGCTGAGAGCAGCAGAGCACCCTATCCWTCTCCAAAAACACTGTTCTAAGACATAACAAGTTCACTGAAACACTCTGCAATCATGRCAGGCTGCAGGAAAAGCAGAGGCAATTTGTGTGCACTGCTTTTTTCATTGCTTTAATCTGGACCACCAATCCAAGAGGTTTTAYGCTTAACTGCATTTACTTCCAAATGGATCAATCTTTTTATCATTCCCAGAAAAGGCATATGGAATCACTGTGTTGTAGCAAACAATCCAGACTGAGAGAAGACCATGCTATCTAAATTTCTATCAAATTCCTTACTATTCCCCAGCAGATACATTTCTAATCATAATATGAATTACTAAATTAATTGTTAAGGTTACTTTTTTAATGCYTTCTTTGAAAGCAGAGTGACAACTATACTTAGAACACCTGAAACAAGAACAACACTGTTATAAATGATAAAAATATGATGTTTGTGATATTCAGTGAGTGCATTCTCCTTCAAAGAGGTCTTAGCCATAGGTATCTCTTTTGAAAAGCARCTGTTATTAAGTGGTGGTACTTCAGGCTTCTTTCTTTGACAAACTAAAAAATAATCTACCTTCACAAATTTAAAAGAAACAACTTTCCACAAACTATACTAGCACKCCAAGATCCTTGGAAAACACTCACCAGACTGGGGTATAGAAGGGCTCAATATTTTTACAAAACTTAGGCAAGAACATGACCTGTGCCTAATACTGACTCAAGATAGCTTCAAAGAGCCCGTGGGCACACACACTGTATCATCTTGGGCTTTGTCTCAAACTCTTCATGTTACCCAGTTCACTCACATGCTGTTAGGATTTCACAGCATTCCTCCAGCTCAGACCTTTCTGATGTCTGGTTCATGACTGATGGTAGGTATTTATTTTTTTATCCTTTTTATAAAATACCAAGATGACTATAGGGTAACAAGCAAGCTCAGTTTAGGATAAGAAGCTCATTAATGCTACTTTCACATGGCAGTGGTCAGTGTGCCCTGACTCTTGAAACAAGCAGTAAGCAAAGCACATGTAGAGATAATTTGCCTAAATTATCTCCTTGCATCTATTCAGATCAAAAGAYTAGCTGGGAAATACAGAACAAATGTGGTTGGAAAGCTCATCGCTTTTTTGTCCAGTATCCTGATGAAAATAAGAGATTATTTGCAAAAGCCTGAGGGCTAGGGGATAAGTCTGCCTTGTTTCTGCTCCATGGAGGTCTGTGAGAGCAGGAGAAGGGAGCACACATATTGCCTCACGTGRAAGCAAACCCAAGTTTGACTTGGACCTYACTTCTRCTGAAGTTGTGMCAATGACTTGGTTATYGAATCTACACTCACATTGRCAGATTGTGATACCAAAAAGTTCASCAAAGACCCAMSTCATTAAAAATTCARTTTTCTATSTTCCAGGGAAGAYTGTCTCTTGAGGAGGAATAAAGCTGAGAAATGTTTTCTTGTGTGCACTCTCAAGACTACAACTGKTTTTTTCACRATGTATTTCTRGGTTATATTTCATATTTAAAGACTAACTTGCCACTAGATACATGCCAGATTGCAGATTTATGTTAGCATGAAGTGAAACTGGACAGAAGACAGGCCAGAAAAAAGGTTATTTGAGCATCAATTTTTAAAAAGCGCCTTTATGGAGGACTATTTTGTCGAGCATATTTGTATGGGATTTTAGGCAGAGGAAGAGAAGAAGTTTTAGGAAGCCAGAAACCATATGTTTGTAGTATGTTGATTTTTCTTTCTTTCTCTCTTCCTTTTGAGGTTAGCTTGAATTATAATGCCTCAGAAAATCAAGAGTGGAGGAAACTCCAAGCAACAAGAACAAGTTTGTTTCAGTGTCTAATGCTGCATTATTCCAGATTTCTCCCAAGCTTTCTAATTGAACTCAGTTCGGGCTCACATCCCAAGAAAATTTGACTTYCTGTATCTTCTGCAGCTCTTAACTATTCTGCAGTCTTCAATATTGCATTGTTTATAGACACTCCAAACAAATGTGAGTATTTTTATTTACTGAAATAAGTTATTGTCGTGTTTAAATGTTGTTTAAAGGTTGTTGCTGGCAGTACCGTGACAGACCAACCCCAAGGTACATCTCTAGTGCAAAGAACCATGCAAAGATTTTGCCAAGTGAAAGAGGCAGCACAAAGATGTTCAAGCTGCAGCCCAAAATCCCAGAGTACAACTGCCACTACCATTAGCTGCAGTGGTAACTGTGCAGTTTTCTCCAGTTGTTGTTTCTCTCTGCAACTTTCAAATACCTTTTGACTAAAAATTAGGGATTTTAAATCTCCCTTTACCACAAACTGAACTTCTTTGGCACAACCAGTTTGAATATTAGCACATCTCAAACCATCCAAGTACTGAWGTGCTTCTTTACCAGCTTGCTCTTACTGTCTTCTTTTTTTCAGGAAAAAATGAGTCACAGAGAAAAGATAAGTGATGTGCCCAAAGTCTTTTTAGAAATCTGTTAAGGAGAGAAACTGAAGCAGAAGTCTGCATGTCCTGGACTAGAAATGCTGTGCTGGGTCCCACAAAGCATACATAAAGCAAAGATAGGATGGAAAGCTGCCAGAAAAATAGAAAAATTATCTCAAACAGAAAAGATCTGCACAGCCTGAATCAGAAGACTCCTGTAACTGTCTCAAATAGGCAACACTTAACTTTCACTCTTGCCTATCAGTAACCATAAAATTATTTTCTGTAGTTCCAGTGTCAAAACAGGCACACTTGACTCCAAACACTTCCAAATGCAAACATTCTGCCCTGAAAGTACCAGAAGCAAACAAACACAAAAAAAAGAGCAAAAGATACAACCACAGTAAGTAAAAAAAAAAAAATAAAATTTATAGACATAACAAAAACTGCACAAAACTCCAGACTACAGGACCATTATTTTTTCTATCTTGAAAGAAAAACAAAATTAAGTCTTGTCCACCATGGTGAGRAAATCTACTCAAAGAAAAGAACAAAACAGCAACACTGAGCCCAGATTTTTCTGCAGATTTCAATACAGGCCCACTGGTTTTACAGAAAAGATCATTATGGCAATTATATTCTGTTCCTTAAACTGATCTGTGGTTAAATGGGGATTTCTGTGGAATCATGAAAATCAAAGGGCAGACTCTACTAAAAATATTTTGTAGCTGCCTGGTCACAGAATGAACTGCCAAAAATTTGCCATCAGTAATTTTATGTCTGGCAAAACATGGTTTCCAGGAGTTTTTCATCACTGGCAGAGCAAACATAATAGAAGAGACAGATACCACTGGTTGCTGGCCATGTAAGGAGGAGATTATRGAAATTATTTTGAAAACTTGTCACCATCATCCCTTCCTGAACTTAAGGGGGGAAAAAAGCTGTATATCCTTGGAAGAACAACTGRGTGTTTGGGTCACTTTTCTTAATGGAAAAGAGAAACTTTTGCAGCTTTACAAATTGCCCTGTGAACATTATCTTTCCCAACCAGCTATGCAAAACAGGAAGGAATTATAAATGCTTAAAAACTCATGCCCTSCTCACACTGTTACATGCCCAACAGTAATAGCATACAGCTGTCACTTCCTAGACTTTCTCCCAAAATGTTCAGGGTTGCTGATTGTGAGGATGACAATGCCTGGCAATAAAACACATGCATATTATTGAAAGGAAAAGAAAATATTTTTTTGTTGCTTTCCATTTGTTTCTTTTATTCATTCTTCCCAACCAGATATTGGATAACTCTCAATATTTCCAGCAYGTTTACCTTCAATGAAAAAAAGAAAAAAGTGCATGAGGAAGTTTTGTTCAGTTGGTTTTGGATTTTTGTAGCAACTTTTTCTCTTGTAAACATAGAACAGGTCTCTAACAATTTCCAAAGGAGACAGAAAGAGGGGAAAGAACTTTGGCAGGTGTGACTAGCACTGGAGTGTCTCCCCACAGCCTCCTGTTAAGCATGGTCTAGCATCCTGTTTTGCCCTACTCCTATTCTTTCCATTCTTAAATAGAGCAAACCCCAAACTCATCATCTTCTTGTCTTCTTACTGGCCCATCACACTCCCTGGACTGATATCCCTGGGACTCTCCAGAGATCCTGGAGGATGAGAAACATCTTGCACAAAAAAAAAATTGGACTACAATTCTCAAAACCAAACTACCAGACTCACTTCTAGATTTGTTGCCTAAGGCAACCAGGTCCYAACCCAAAGATGAAGAAACCAGGGAGCAAGGAGGGTTGCTACCCTTTTAGCATCCAACCAAGTGTTGAAAACACTTCTGCAAAGGCACTTCCCAAACTTCGTGGAGAAAAAGCCATAATGATCAACATGCTTGAATGGGATGTCTGAGGAAGAACACAGAGCAGGAACAGGRAAGTGACAGTAGTCACTGCTACTTCAAAGGTCCCTTCCAATCAAAACCATTCCATGACAACACTGATTTTTGGTAGAGATTTCTAAAGCAAGAAACACAYAGAAAAAGAAGTGAGAAACAGAAGTGGGGGACTTTGTACCCTCATTCAAAGAGCACTCACATTCTCACTCTTACAAGTCCTCTTTGATTTACACATCCAGCTACCAGTGAGATTCCAGAGTTTGTTTATTTCTATTCATTCTTTTTCATTCAATCCCCCTTAGCTGTTTCCCTCTCTCCACTGACAACTATTTGAATTTCTCTTCTTATCCCCCACTGTGTGCTTTTCCTGCCAAAACCACTGCCATTTAGCAGGAATGTCAAGCAAACTTTTTTTTTTAGATTAGTTTAAAACAATTCAGGGTAAGAAAAATATGATATTTAGCAATACGGTTAAATGAGTCAGGTTAGAACATACGCTGATTTTTACATTCAAATAAACCAGTAAACACAGCTTCAGTCAACTTAAAAATTTCTGGCTGTCACCAAAYTCTATTTCCATCCTCCTTCACCCTTCCCCACTTCCACTTTTTACTGCACACCCAACAGTCCACTCATTCCCTAGCCTGCAATTCAACCCATCAGATCTCATACACTGTGCTCACTGAGGTCAATGGCAAAATCCCATTGGATGTCTATGTGATGAGTGTTTCAGCCAACTTGAGTACCCAACCCAAAGCTGGGCAAGGACAGCCCACAGTGTGGCCAGCAGCAAGTCCAGTCTTTACATGAGGCAACCAAACTCTCAGTTACTTCAGAGATTTCTAAAACAAGTAGAACTTACTTCACTGCAGCTTTTTCACAAACAAGTCAACTTCACAAATGTACTCGGAAGTAATTAAGATCTAGGGAGCAACAGAGGGTTGGCTCTTTCTTATATAGGTGTTACAACAAGGAATTTTGTTGATCTTGTGCTCAGGACACACTTCACATACACACGTGTATGAACACGTATATGTATATCTACACATTATAATTTTACTTTATATGCAACTAATATGMTTAGAAAAATTTATTTAAATCAAATTGTAAGCATCTAAAACCTGTCCAAATGATATGCAAATTTCTTTTTTCTTTTTTCCCCTCTTAGCTCTGCACTACCACTCCTAACAGTATGAACCATGGCCAAAGTCACTTGCTTGTTCCACCAAGAGGACTCAGGATCTGATGCAGATGCTCAAGCAAGCATCAGAGAACAAGAACATCTGAAGCCAGAGGGCCTGGTTTCTGTTTCAGCTGTGCTGAGCAGCGCTGCGCGAAGGATGCCTTAGAAGGGAAAAAGCATTGCAGGAGTAAGAAAAGGAAGTGTCAGCTATCATTTCAGGGTGGAGAACTTCTACTTTGTCAGCTTCTAAATTACTTTATGTTCKGTCCAGATGGTATAACTGTAACAAAGGCTGGAGCAAATGTGGCTTTCATATTAACAGACCACAATCACTCCCCAGTGGCTCCATACACTCCTACACTGAGATRCAGTCCAATACTTTGGTCTTGCTTGGCAAAACAGATTTGAACACATGAGCACTAACATCCCACATACCTTGCATTTTTGAGCAAGGCAAAGAGTGGTACAGTGTCCCATTCTCAAAAGYACTAAATTTAGAATGACTCTGAATATTACGGATTTTGCTACTAGTCCCAATWCCCTTATGGAGCTCTCGTATTCCCYGTATGGGACAATGAGACAAACATCATTAAATAGTTGAAGTACAGGTATTTGGCATAACAATAAATAACTAGATGCTGATTTAGTGAGAGGCAATAAAATAATCTTCCAGCTTCTTAGAACTGTCTCTGAGTTTATGTCAGCTCATTTCCCTCAAACATATATCCCCCTATGCATGGACATTTCTCCCCTTCCTTTCTGCACACACAAAGTAAATCTTCACTTTGCAGCACCAAAATCTGCRCACAGAATGCCTCTATTTGGGCTGCTCTTTCTGAGCTCAGCACTGGACCACAGGCCAGTGATGTCAGATTGGCAGTCTCTGCCTGGCACARCAGCTCCCACTTGCAGAGCTTAGTTATTCATATTTTCGAACTTGCTGTGCTTTCTGTGAGCCTGTGTTTGCATATTGCTCTCRCAGCTTTCCACARAGYTAGGAAATMTCTTCYKGGTGCAGYTTCAGTCTCTAAATRTGCTGGCTATATTCTCCTACCAGGCCCACAACTCACTGTGGCATTTAAACATTTCTGCAGACTCCATTCCACCTTCAGTCACATMTAYRGCTTCAGTCACACATGTTGGCTCTATCAGATAYTATTTTCAAGGCAGTTGTTCCTACAACAGCTAACACATYACTGGAAAGTCCAGCTGTATCACAATACTGTTGGATACACCACCTATGTATGCTAGAGACTCAAGAGGTTCCCTCTCTGACATAGATACCACTGGCTGATCTTTCAGCAAGTTACTCTGCAAATTACTTTCACCTGAAGTTACCACACCTCTTTTAAAGAAACTGCCTTGTGTGTAACTGACATTGCACTATCCATCAGTAGCTTTTGGGAAGTCAAAATTTTAAATTCTTTCTTACCTATGCCCAACAAGACACRACGTTAGTTTTCTTTACAAGGAACCTCAGAGTCTCAGAAAGGCTAGAAATAGAAAAATTGAGCTATATCTCTGCAGACAAATAGTATTTATGCTTAGTTGCAAACTGAGCTATAGGCTTCCTTAATCCAGTTGAAACACTATCAAACARCAGCCACTTCATTTTAGACATTCTTATAAATGCAACTGACAAGGCATGCTATTTCCATATGCAAACGACCTAAGGACTCAAATCCTAACCATAATCAAAGAAGAAACCAAATTATTTCTTACTTCCCGTGCAAACTTTGATTTTTCAGCCTGTTTTCCTCTTACAAAGGTTAGCTGTGCTCTGACTGGCCAATAGACAATGCTCTGGAGAAAACAGCAATATTTTCTAAGATTAGAAATATTTCTAATGCCTGAGCTGTTCACAACTGTAGAAATATCACAGTTCAGTTCATTCATTATAGACTTTCTGCTGTATCAAAACAAGAGACAATCAGTATGGGACCAGAATCCTTTCCCTCCAGCAAGACTCATGAGCTGCAACACTCTGCTACAACACATACTTTCAACATAGACTCCAAAATGTGTGCATACTGCAGATTTAATTCTGAGATGTCACAGATTACACTACTAACATGTGAGTTCCAAACAGATGGTCAATCTTCTGCATAGCTGACAATAAAAATTAAAAAAACCCAAGCAACCAAACAAAAAAAGCCTAAAGAGATCACCAYGTTTATAAAAATTATCTAACATGTCAGCTCAGCAATATTCCACTACATTCAGATGTTATTAAAAGAATCYAAAACAAACAGTAGTCACTTGGTATTGATAGCACTTTTACCAGATTTGCCTGGTTTGACCAGATTTTTTTCTCTCAATCTAAATTACTATTTTAGCTGCATACCCACTGAGACACTAATAAAGCTCCTGTTTTAAAAGATGTTTCAGAAATATCAAGACAAAGATTTTCCAGTTTTGTAAACAAATACATAAAGYAAAAAGCAAACTATAAGACTAGAGATCAAATACAGCTGACAGAAATACAGTTGTAATAGCACTTCTCACATACTTTGGTCTCTCCCAAAAGCTGATTAGATACCTCCAAGTAGGTGACAATGGGAATTTGCAGTATTTTTTGCATCAAGCATTTTTCCCATTTACATCCAGTTAAGGATTCACAGTAACCCACAAGGTCTCTCTCAGAAACTAACTCCTCAGATGTAATGGACCATGCTGTCTCAAGGATGAAACTTTTGCTAGACTAAATCTGGTGCTGACCCCAGACACGCAACCTTCCTAAAGGTACTAAGATTCACCATAAAGAGATTTCTGGTCGAAAAGCAAAGCTTGCTTCTGCAACCCTGCTTTCCAGCCCACAGCTATCTAACAGGTTCTTTCAAATAATAATCATCTACACACATAACTGTTCCTGCAGCATAGAAATGGCAAGAAATGTTGTCTGACATGCTAGAATTTATTTCTTAGCTCTGGTAGGTGCTCAGATAGGYATGCAGAGATTGCTGCTTCTCAGCCTAAATAAAGCTTAACTATTTGTAAATGGAGAAATCTGTACCTTGTTATCATCCTGGGACAACTCATCAGATGCCAAGTTCACAGGACCTGAAAGAGCAAAGATTGSTGCCTTCAACAACAAGAAAATTCAGTTTAGGTCTGCTTTGGTTTTTGCTGCTGGTCTCTCTCCTTTTTCAGATAGGAAAGGGGACACAAGAAGCAGGCAGGCAAGCCAGAACAATGGACATGGGCAGCCCCTGCATCTCCCCACAGTGGCGATCCCGTGGGCAGCATGCAAGCTGGATGCACAACAAGTGCTATGTTATTGTCACAGTCATGTTTGGGCTGATTAACCCCCACACACTCAGAAAATCAACAGCTCCAGGGCTGTGCCTCACACCAGTGCCACAGAGCAGCTGAACTCCRCTTTTCTTCTGCAGGGATGTCAAGCGTTTTCTGAAATTAGACTTTGCATTTTCAACCCAAAAATTAAGATAATTAATTTCCCTTCTGTCACTCTTTTGTTTGTTTGTTTGTTTGGATTTTGGTTAATGTTTTCTTCCAAGGGATGTGGAGAATGACACAGCAATGCCAAAAAATATCAAAAAGAAACACCTCCCAAACTTTTCAAGCCTTACYCAAATGCAGCCAGAAGGACTAATGTGAAACAGCAAAAAAGAGTACTTTGGATATAGGAATGTAAATGAACACAAGCATCATTCATGCTTCCAGGAACATTATTATTTAGCAGACATATTTTAAAATAAAATGAAACTGAAATTATATAGACAGAGTTGTCATGGTAAATAGGCTTCATTCTATACTGAATCTTTCAATTCTAGGTTCATCTCTCTTCTCAGATATCCTTTTCATCTCTCCAGCTCCGGCATACAGTTAAACTAAGAATGCTTCAACAGTCAGCATAGGGTGCCTTGAGGTATATGGAAGTTTGGGGACCTTTACTGGCATTGAACAAAGCATACACTCAAGTTTTTTTAAAAAGAGTTGTATCAACACACCTAGGGAAAAACAATTCAAAGACGGCTGCCCATTACCTGAATCACACAATCCTCAGCAAAAAAGAAATTCACCTGACCTGCAGGTCTCTTGGACAYGAAGTTATGGGCCCACTGCAACCTGTTCCTCCTGACCTTTGCAGGGTTCCTGGCAGGAGTTAGGACTGGGTCCATGCTGATCAGTACCACAATCATTCATTTTGAATTAATCCACCTTCTTTAATTAACCTCCTACAGCACACACRTATATATCTCCCCTTGCATTTTAATACAGCACAATCACAGAGCACAAAATCCCTGGTGCTGTCTAACTAAGCATTCCAGACACCACCTTTTAGCTAATAGGAACAGACTATTTCCTCTGTATCTGTAAATGCAAATGCCTCCTTTAAAGTTTCCATGAGAAGATATTTTTTTACAGCATTGACATGCACTTGGCATTATTATTATTCACAATTCTCAGAAATAAGAAGCCATTATCTCTAGACCATATATAGTGTAGCAACATTTGGCTTAGCTTCCAGGTAACRGTATTCATGGGCATGGAATTTCAAACTCAGAAAACAGAAAAGAAAAACATAAACTATAAAATTAGCTAAAATACCACCTATTTCACTTTTTGTTCTGCAACCYGCCAGGATAATGYATCACTCCATRAATTTGAATTTAAGTTGCTATGGGAGATCAAGYTAACAGCAGCATCACCTTACACTGACCTACTGCTTTCATATGATGGCATTTCACAAGAAGCAATGGACTGCTATAGCAACCTCCTCTTATTAACAGGGCTTCTGATAGCATTGGATTTTAAAGGTCTGTTGATCTTGACTTTAGAAGTGAGTAGCTACTACTTCTTGGAATGGTAGCAGTTTTCAAATCTGAGGGGGATACTTTCATGACACGAGTGTGCCAAAATAAAGTCCTGAACTTAGCAGACACTTTATAAAGGAGTTCAGTGCAAGCAACTCAGAATGTAATAAAAAGCACAATAACTTCATGTAATTTTTCAGCAGCAACAACTTAACTCAATCTCAAACAAAGTTCTTTTGATCTCCTGAATGCTGGCAAATGGGAATTTTAAGACAAGCCACTAGTCACCAGTAACTACCATTCAGTGATTTTTCTTTTTTTTCACTTGGTTGTTAGAAAACAGTCTTCCTTACAGAAATATGGTAACCAATTTAATGTTGAAATATAAGAAGATTAAAAAGCTTTATTGCCTAATACTGTAAAAACAATAGTTACAGACTTCTCACAAAACAAAACAAAAAAAAAACCACACAGGTGCAACGTAACTCCGATGCATGAAGGCACAAAAGCATACAGCTTCCATTGAAAACACAAATAGCTAGGTGTGCCTATGCCAAATATCTCTGCTGCTCATCAGAATCCAAAATGAGAGTAGATGTCCTGAACTGGAGACTCTCTCACTCTCTCTCTGGGCTATGAATACCCATTGATGTTTGCATTCTGCTTGTGCAAGTCAGGCAAAGTTAAAACTATTTTTTGCAAAAAATATCAAAGTAATCATCACCTGCAGGTCACACTGGCGAAGTGACTGCTACATACAGTGCTGCCAATGAAAGCCATTCACTTTCTATCCCCAAGGAGCAGCATGAAGATCATGAAGATCACCCTGAACAGAGTACAGCACTCAGGTGAACACCCAGAGTAAATGCATTTTCACACTGCATCACCAAGATAATTCATGAATCCCATATAATAAATTCTCCCTTGCATTTACACTATCAGATATGTAGCTTGTAACCACTACCAACTGGTTATTATTTCTCTCAAATTTGACTTCTAATAGCGGAACACTTGCTGCCTGAAAACCAACAGAAAAGCTGGTAAAATAATAAATAAAAGGAAAAAATAAAACTATTTTTTCAACACTAGCAGTGGCAGCATATACATTTAAATATGTGACTGTGTCCCTATTTTACCCGTTCACTTGAAGTTACTAGCTGATACCCCTTGAACTAGTCCCCTGTGTCTGGTCCTGGTCCTGTCAGCAGTTCATGCAGGTGCTCACATTTCTGCTGCCCTCAGGYAAGGTTGTCTCCACCAGACACTGAAGAGCAAGACCGAGTCTCTCACAGAGCTCTCAGTTTTCAGCCTGTTGCTTTATCCAAACATACAACGCCAGCCACATAAGCAAATGGACAACTSATAAAAACTTTTAATTCATTCCTAAGAATCACATATAAATCCCCAAGCCTCATACTTCCGATGATGAAGAATAAACTTTTTTTTTGTGATTTTTCTCTTCAGCTCCAAGACATGCTTGCTCTGAGGTACACAGAGAGGTATTTTGGGAGTGGAAGAGTATTGTCACCCGCAAGCGCAGTCTCACAGTCCTTGCACTGGTAAACTGCTCACCAAAATAGTAAATATCTAATAAAAAYAAATTTTTGCCACATTAAGAAGTCTAGGCTGGATTCCAATACTACCCATACAAATTATTACTGTGCTCCTTTCTTTATGAATTTATTAGGCTTTCCTGGAATTTGCAGGAGTGTTCGCTCAGTTAAACACTGCCCTCTCCTGGAACCACCTGGCACTTTTCTGGCTCTTAAATGGAAGCAGTTAAGGCTTTTCCAGTCACTATAAACGTTGTAATAGTTCGTCAGTTTCAGCCTGACATTGGAAAACCGATGCTCTGTAGGGAGTATCATGATTTACAAAAACTCTTGTAATGTATGACTTACCTATTCTACTGTTCTCTGCTAACAGGTCTCTTAAACCATATGAAACATGATTTTTCTGAATAAATAAAAGAAGTATGAATCTGTGCCAATTTCTAGAGCTTTGAAAGATTGCAACACTGTGGAAAAAAAAACTATACCTTCTATAGAGCATGTTGTACTGCAGGACATTTTTGGACCTTCTACTGTCTCAACTTCATTTGAATTAATACTCTATTAAAAAAAAAAATCAAAACTACAGTAACTCTATTTGATGCCCGTGACCTTTATCTGAAAATTCAAGAACAATATCAAAGACCAGCAAATGCTTATGTTATAAGCAATACTAAAATGACTGAGAGAGATTCCCCAAGGAGATAAATCACCTCCTGCTCCACACAAAAGGAACAGATTTACCATTTAAACTTAACAGTTTACAACCTTCTCCTCTACAAGACAAGCAGCACAACAGCTTTGCACAACAGCTCAGAAGTCTAGTTAAAAGCATCCCTGTAAAGCAAGCAATTTTGATGGATAGGTAATACAAAGAGAATAAACTAGGACTAAACACCTGCTACATGATAAACCAGACAGTTCCCGTGTCTGTGGCCCCTGGCCAGATTGCTCCCTTGCTCAGACACACACCAGCTATATCACTCCTGCTCAAAAAAAAGAGGGGCCTGGGATACAGTCTCCTATTTTGGAAATTACCCTCAGAAATGAAAAAGTGGGAGGAAGAAAGAATGGATTCTTATGTGTCCTTTCATTTACTACTCTGCTTGCTCCTAGTCTTTTCCTCTGGTAGACTGCCTGTGTATTTCCCAGCTACCAAGAAATGCAAACAGAGAAAAGACCTGAACATGAATGAAAATGCCAGGGATGACCCCTGGGCTGAATGCTGCAGCCAAACTAATTTGAAAGCCATGAAGCCCCACCTCAGTGSGGCAAGTTGCATTTTCCTCTACTCATCTCTTGCTGTATTAGGCAGTTTCCCAATCCAACACCTGTCAGGCAGAAGTCAAAAGAAAGTTGGGAAACTATTAAATCTGTCCAYCACCAGACAAAAAAATTGCTTAAATGATCATAAACTACTTCAGTAATTTTGGATGATTATCCTGGCTTGGCCTTTCTGGTTTCTTTCATTACTCTGACACATTTCAAATGTGTCCATCAGTCCCCAGATCTCTCTTCCTCTCACATAGGACCTCTGCCCTGCACTGGCTGTGCAGCCTCCAGCACCTGAGACAGCCTTGTGGATCACCTTCTCATGCYGTCTAGGTCTCCACTGGAGGTGCACAATGAACCAGCCACATCGTCCCACTGGCAGGCACTGCTACCACACAGCAGTCTCTGCCCCAAGAAGGTCACACAGAATTWAAGCAGTTCCACATTCTTTCTCAGCAATTTCAGGTGTCTCCCCCATCTCTGTTGCCTAGCATGGCCATGAAACCTGTGGGTTTCCACTTTTTGAACTGCTTAATGAAGGCATGGCTCCCACACATGAAGTGACWTTAGCCTTCTCACAGCTTGTGTTAATTTTCCATTACTTCCTTAGGCTTCTAAGGAACAGAACAAGAACTGAAAGAACAGACACAAGCAGAGAGTGAAGAATATACTTCAGAAAGATTATGCCTTTCTTGCATGAATAGACATGCTGCTGTCTGAGGTAATCAGTTCACACAAATCCACAAATTCAACACTACATGCCACCATAGCTGAGACAAAGCTCCCTTTCTTCAGTTCATGACTTTCTGACTCAAGCATGAAGTAGCAATGTGATCATTTCTACAGTCTCAAGACACCAGATGTGCAGCCTTAGTCTGCTGTAGATGAAATGAGTACTACAGAGCAGCAGTTAATTCTACCTCTATTTTTAAAAAGACTATGTACTGTGAAATCTTTAATACCAACCAAAAATTTTCAATTGCTTCCCAATGTTTTGGATACAATTGAAGAGCTCAAAATTCTTGTTTGCAACAGAAGGAAAACTAATTTTACCATTCCTTTTGGACATAATACATAGTCAAAACACAACAGCTTGTGTATAAGAAATTAAATAAACCAGGTGATCTTCCCAATTGTTCTGGTCTATTTCTGGTTGATTGAAAGTGCTGTAACACTGATGCTGAGCAGGAGGGAAATAAGGYCTCCATGAAAGAACTTAGACTAGAGGAATGGCAAAAGGGGAACCAACAAATCCAGGGCAGCAAGCTTTTTCCTGAAGATACCAAATGCAGAATTTGGCAGCCTTTCAGCGTCTTTGTCTTTGAGAATACCTAACATGCCACACTTTCTTTATCCATCTCAAAGACTGAATTAAAAAGAAGGACATAGTGGGTGCAAGAGAAAGTCAATTATATAAATAACAATGCATTCTTGATAATAGTCTTGGTTTTCCTTTTGAGTTCATTATTGTCTCAATGGAAAAAACATGCACAAATTGCAGGGATTCTGCAAGCSACAGAGAGTAACTTTTTTGAAACAAATCAAAATCTCAACAATGAAGGTATGTGAGATTGCACATAAGGACTATACAGTATGCCACACCTCAAGTTTCTATATTAAACATAACATAAATAATTTTCTAGGTTAAAAAAAAGCAGAATGCAATAAAGGCAATGCAAGGAAAATCAGTGCACAAAGGAGGAAACCTGAAGCTAAGAATGGAAAAGGAAAGCTGAATTTCAAGACCAGAAAAAAAGCCAATTTTAGAGTGTTTCAGCTCACTGGTTTTACTTATGTGGTGCAGTCTCTATCTAAAAACACAAGTAACCATCTGCATCTATCAAAGAACTTAYACATTCAAGCATTCTCTTCATTTTATTGAATCAAGAGATGACCTGAAGGATATTACAAAAGTGCTTCAGACGTTTCAAATTAAAATAAGAAAAAYTAAATTGTACAAAAAGTCTGTATTTCTGTATTTCTGCTGTAAATAATAGACCAGGGTTGGCTCTTGATAAAGGCTCCCATGCATTACACTACTGTAAGAATAGAATTAAATTAAATATTTCAAAGTGCAAACACTAACACAGTGGCAATGTAATTGAAGACACAAAGATTTTTGGGAAAAGAAACACACTTTAGAGTCCACGATGATTAAAAAACAGTTTGGGAGGCAAAGGAGACTTTGACAAAGTCCTCAACACCTCTTTATGCTCCAGCTTCAGACATACAGCTTTGTGTTGTGCTACACTACACAAAGTAGAAGCCCACAGCAGTAATCATGAAATCGTGCTGGTCATCAGTGACACAACAGCTTGAATTAAAAGGCTACTCAAGGAAAACAAATCTAGCCTGAAAAGTCTACAGCTGGAAATTATGAAGAAAATCTGTGGTACCTGGTAAAGAAGAGGTCTGTCCCCAAAGTATTTCCTGAAGAGCTTAATGGCTGACTCCAGCAAGTGCAGAGCAGTGTGGCTGAATATCAGCATCAGAGCTCCAGATGAATGAACAAACTGTCTGCAGGCACCCTCGCTGATCTCTGCTCTGTCAAGCAACTGACTGCCCTGGAAGCTGAAATGACACACTCTTTTAGCCAAAGTAGATGCCCTCTGCACAGGTAGAATGAAACCACAGCCACAATGAGCTTCCTGCTCACCTTCAGCACAAACCGTCAAGACCCCAACACACCCACTGCAAAAACCGGAGGCAGAAAATCTGAAACATCCACTGGAAACATAGCTGGGCAAACAAAAACGTACCAATGACTCTCTTCAGCCTTAAGAACTCAGAGCTACTTCTAGATATCAACTGGGAAAAAAAACAATGTTAGCCCTAGACAGTTACTCACTACTAAAAGAAGCCAGAAGGAGCAAGCTGTAACAATACCTATTTCTCCTTATTGCTGTAAATGAGCAATAGTACCTTTTCCTGTCAGTGTTGCCATATATAGCAGTAGGACACAACTGGCAGCTAGCAGATTTGTTATCCCACAAGAGTGAAAAACAGAAAGTATCTCAAGGGAATACAGTATTGTTTGGACATAACAAACAAATGAGACAGTCATAACATAATGTACTGTACCCATGTTGTTGTTGTTTTTTTTTTTTAAGCTGAAGTACGGATAAGTCTCACATAAACTACAGGCTACATGGAGCCAGCACTGAAAGAAGCACATATCAAAACGAAAATGTAACCCAATTCTTTCATATTTCTATTTGCAAAGAAAAGCCAAGAGTAAGAAGGGGTGTCTGATGCTTACCATTTGGTATCCTAAGACACATGCATACACCCCATGCAGCTCCTCAGGACTGTACAGACAGAGCTCCAGACAGCTGAAAGGTGCCAGAAAGCACTTGTCCTTTAAGTCATTTGTCAGTGTGGCAGCTCTCCGGCAAAACAGAGTCATAACTGCAGCCCTGCCTTTGTTGCTGATTCTCCCTTATTTGTTTGTTCAAACTTGAGCTTTAGAGGAGTCACAAAGTCTGCTGAGGTTTTGTGGAAGTCAGGTCCTATGRTTTTGTTTATATATAAATATTTCTTTACGTATATTTTTAAGGAATGTCTTTACTTATTTTTAGTGTGTCAGGATTCAACTGATACAGTGCTGGGAGATGAGTGCTGGTCCTCTATCATTTAACTGACTATTAATTGACTTCAAATGCAATGAAGGGCACAAATAATAAACTTCCTTCAATTGTAAATGCAAATTTACCATTTAAAATTACAATACTGGCAAAAAGCAGCAGAAACCAGCACAAAATAGGCAACTCTCTCCAGATAAACAACAGTACTCCCCACATCTCTTAAATGACAAGACATTTTCCTAGAAAACAGCAAACCATTATACTCACTTCGTAAAGATCTCAACAAGTTTGGAGTGTCCATTTTGTAAAGCCAAATCTAACAGTGTTGCTCCATCCTTATTAGGTAATGCTAATACTGATGACCCTCCAGGCTGGGCTGCCAAGAACAGGGAAAGCTTAACCAAGCCCAACTTCATCCATCACAAGGTGGAGTTTCTTTTTGCTCAGGCTCTTAAAAAAACACAGCAAGCAGATCAAAATCATCAGTAACAAACCCCACTTGCTAGGAAGCATCAAAAGACACTTATTATCATCTGCAGATATAGCACAGCTCAGGTTCAGACCTACAAAATTATTTTGGCAGGAGACTTTAGTTCTTTCATGGAAAAAAGCAGCTACATACTTAATTGCATRTGCACAGCTAAAGGATATCTAAATGCTACCTAATTTCTTCCATCAAAGAAAACAGCTGGAATTATATAACCTTATTAYTTCTCTCATACATATATGTATGTAATATAGCATCCAGCACCATCCCAATGGAGAAGATAGTTAAAAAGCAATTTTCCTGCAATTTTCCTTGTCTCAGGCAACACAAAACATCCAGCAGCACAGCCAAGTATCTAGACTAAAAAAATTGAAAAGAGAAAAAAAAAGATTTCTCAAGGCAGATGCTTATCAGAATAGTAAGAGATCCATGTAAGCTAAAAGCTTATAAACTATAAAATAACACACATATACATGGAATATGCCTAATAATTCCTGCTTCTCTCTTCTCAAAAGGTGATCTCATGTGCCAATCCTTCTTCTCCTCTCCACTTTTTAGCACAAAATCATCAAGTTCAATGGGACGAAGTTTGAAATAAGAGAGYATACAACCATGATTTAGTCACTAGATGCTGAATCATCACTCACACCATTCCCTGGCCTGTCTTCAAGGAAGGATTTATCTGCCTTAATACATACATTCTCAAACAAAATGTCTCTGCAATTTAAAGGCAATAAATAAAATATTCTCAAGTGCCACTCAACCAGTTTCTTACACTGATATTTTGGTACGAAGTTAGACATAAAAGTTCTTCAATGAGGGTCAAATATTTAGGGACCATTGTTCTACATATTTTAGAACAATCAGCTAAAATATGTTAGGTTTCCAGTGACTTAAGAAATGCCACTGGAATTTCCCTTTCTTTTCCTTCACAGCTTCCTCTTACCTAATTGAAGGCTGCTGTCATGTCTCAGCTGAGTACATCCTTTGTGGATATTTTAACAGAATTGCCTCCCAAGCCGAATGTCTTATCTGGGGGCAATGGGGGAAAAGTCATTGTCTTCTTTTAAAAAAGTTGGACTAGAAGTTGTCCTAGGTTGCAATGTAAGATGTGCCCAAAGTGTGTATTCTATTACCATCTTCATGGGTTGTTGGAGCCAGGTGGGGCACTGTTTTCCCTGCCCCCTCCCTCAGGACTATCTGCTGTTAATGGCCCATCAATGCCCTGGTCAATGACTCACAGGTAACTCCCCTCGGGAGCCATCTCTGCTTAATGGGCAATCAAGGACCCATTGTGTGACTCATATAATGATATCAGCCCATTGTGAGATGCTCTGCCCAGTGGGGAGGAGCCARGCATTCCCACCTGGATATAATCTGCAGTTTGGGACAGCACAGGCACTGACTGGATTCCCAGAGGACAGGAGCTGCCAGATCTTTCTACAGGATCCTGCTTCAACAAGACTGCTTCATTCGGACTGCTACCACCACCATAACGAACAGGGTGTCAGGTTGTATTCTGACTCTGCCAAGGGTCTTTTCATTTGTTCTTTTTACTATTATTTTTATTTTATAGTTTTCCTATTAAATTGTATTTCTGACTTAGTCTCTCACTGGTTTTGCTTTCAAACGAGTACAGAAGTGTTATTATATTCCAAGAAATTCTTTATCTCCACATCTCATAGAGCCAGAATGGCAAGGAACTTAAGGGACTTTCCCTACCACTACATAGGAAAAATCACTGTAGGATCCCCAGTGGTGATACAGTTTTTGATCTGTATAGTATTTGGTGGTAACCCATCCAAATTTTTTACCCTTCCATTTCAAGTCCAATCAAAACTTCCAGACAGTCAAGTCCCAGAAAAACACACCATGCTTCCTTTAATAAATGAAAGAAATTCAAGGCATCAGAGTAAAAGGGAGCTTCAGGACACAGACTCTAGCACTGTAACAGCCAGCACACCTGAATGTAGAGTCAGAAAAGTATTTTTCATAGCAGTTCTAACAGAAGTAGACCCATTAACAAGACACAGGGAGAATTCTTTAAACCAGGATATCACAAAAAATTTACATAATATGCACCTAAGTATTTGTGGAACATACATATAAGATGTCACACCATTATTTTTTTAAAAGTCATATTCAAATTTCATCTTACTGTGGTTAGCCAGCATGTGACCTGCTGCATTAGCCTGCCTATGCAACAATTTTCTCCACAGGTTTCAGTCATTAAAATCTTTTCTTGGTCTTCCAGTTTCAGATTATAGGAAAATAAATGTCCATCTGGGCACAGGACCCACTCTAGGATCCAGGGCCACAGAGGAAAGTAATGAATTATGGGGTGGTTTTTGCCTCCAAGGTCTAGAAAGTATTTCCAGTTTCAGTCTTTGGAAACAATGATAACTGCATTGTTTTAGTTACCAACATGAACTACAGTGTTAACACATCTATGAAATGAGAGAGCACATATGTTTCAAAGTTTTCAAGCACATGCAACCTTGCTGCCGCTGAATCGAACTCAATCATTTGCAGACTGCTTTGCCCAATGGAACCATAGGAAAGGCCTGGATCAGAAGGAAACTTCAAAGACCACCTAGTACAAAGACCCTGCCATGGACAGGGACAGCTTTCACCAGAGTTGGTTTCTCAAAGCACCATCTAAACTGGCTTTGACCAACTCAGCCCAGAAGATGTGACTGAAACTCTGTTTCAAAGCTCAAACAGTACTCATCAAACACCTTGGTCTGCCTGGATCTGAAACCTTCTTCTATGGAGGAACATTTAAATAAGGAGGTTTAAGGCGTCCCAAAATCTGTGGCTGAACTGCTGCCTCAAAAACGAGAGACTGCAATACAACATCCCCCTCAGCCAGATGAAATTTCAACACACACAGCTTCGCATTTCCTCTGATCACTCATCTGATGGAAGCRTACCCTCCATTTGCAGAGTAATTGAAAATAGGGCATGGTGCAGGGGGAAATCCAGGAGATGCAGGGCAGAAGACCAAGAAAACAGCAGACTGACTACAATGCAACATACAGCTAGGAGAAGTCTCTGCTGTTTAGACATGGATGCCTTTCTCATTATACTCATATTCATCAGAAGTGAAAAACAAAGCCTGGATCTCTCACATACTCGGAGAATGACCTAACAATTCAGACACAGTACAAAGATGTGTCCCAGTATCTTACCTTTCCCTAGCTGTATTTCTGAATAGAGATTGGTAATATCATCTGTGTTTTGTGTACACAACATTGGCCCCAGTGCTATTTCTGTACTGCTCAGTCTCCCYTGCAGACTTCAGCAGACTCAAGGCTGTGCCATCCGTCTGGACTCCAGCAGAGCACCTTSTCTGGAGTGTTTATGTGTACACCAGGGAGTTCAAGTTTAAATACCCAGGAAGTTATGTGGTCCAAAATGTGGACCCTGAACAAACCTTACACATTCACAGAAAAAAAAAAGTTTTCAGAATTACTTCTTGATCTGGAATACTGAAACTCTGCTAAAGTCACACTTCAGACATCAGGCTGTGTTCTTCAGATGCCTCCAACTAGACATACTAGACTGCACTACAGTGTTAGTAACAAGACAGCAGACAAATTAATCTAATTAAAACACATGCAAATACGCCAATCAATATTAAGAACACTAAACATCTGTAGATGCAACCCCAATCCTCAGACTAAATGCATTGAAACAAAAAGGCAACCTTTACTCTGAACATTGGCCTGTGGCCAT
>CADDXX010000091.1:1842940-1903072 GCA_902810485.1 Alauda arvensis | reverse complement strand
AAACAACCAGAGATAAGATTGCTCTGAAGATGATAAGATTAGGACTTTCCCACTCAGCAAAAAGGGAGCCCTTAGGACGCCCTTTCCCTGGTGAGGAATAGCCTTGTGTCTGCTTGGACACTGCAGTAAATGAAGTTACTCTTTGGGCAGCCAAATCTCACAAACAATGTAGTATGAATAAGTCTGCTGCAAAAGAAYGAGTTTTAAAAATAACAGTAATTAATCTTAGTCTTCTGCCATCTAAAACAATAACTTTTAATATCTCACCATAAATAGCCTAGTTACTGATTTTTATCTGCCTAACCTAACAACCTCCATCTAACCTTATGCTAAATTTGTTCATGGCCAGCTTGAATGCACATGGTAGCTGAAACACCCAGCAGGTTCTCTGTCTGCTTTTGGCCGTGATGCACTTGGTCAGAAAGAGTGCCCATTCCTCCCTGTCCTTTACCTCTCTAGATGATGTGTTTGCTGGGCTACTCTTTTCTTACTAGTCCCACGTGTCTTGTCCAGGACTGAACAGAAACTGATGATGTAAAGCATTTACAATACCTTTGTGACGGTAAAATCTGAAATTTGAACTGTCTGCTCAGAAGGATAAATGTAAAAGTAAGTATGCTCTTCAGTAGAAGGACTTTTCACTGCAAGGACAGTGAAACACTGGGACAGGTGGCCCAGAGAGGGTTACAAACTGTCTTTGGAGGCGTTCAAAACCTGATCCTTAGCTACCTGATACAACTCTCAAGATATACCTGCTCCAAGTGGAGGATAGGACCAGGYCACCTCCAGGGACACTGAGATCCAAAATCTGCTGCTGTTCTATTCCAGAATCAGCAATATCATAACAAAAACAAAACAAACAAAAAACCCACAAAACCAAAAACAAACAAACAAACAAAAAGACATGATGACTGATAATAAGCTTTTTAAGCAGATTTGCCTATAAAAGAAAAGATTTTCATTAAAAGATGGTCATTTTCAACATCAGCGGTTTGGCAATTCTTTCCCTTAAGAACAATTTCTAGTTTCAATTCTCTTCTTTTACCACCTTCTCTTGTACATCCTCATTGTGGCAGAAAAAAATGGCATTTTCCTACACTTTTCACTTTAGTTTCCCATTCCCTTGGGTAAGAATTCAAGTGTGGCAGAAAGGCAGGGAGGGGTGAACCACAAAGAAAACACAACAGAAARCAAATTATCCAGAAATAAACATATACACACACACACTCATACTGTGGGGAAAAAACCCAACAAATTCTGCATTCTGTGGCAAGCTGGAACAAAATAAGGGAAAAAAAGGAAAACACAAGGCTTCTCCAACATATTCTTATTTGAATGGTATAAAATACCACTTAATTTAAATGGTATGAAATGACATTTTCCATCACTGCACAAACCAAACAACTGTTATGATTTGAAGGACACACAGCTGGCTGATTCAGACAGGGCAGGTGGTGCTGCGAATGATATACACTATCAAGACTTTGTTTTGTATTGCATCCCAGTTCTCCAGCCAAAACATTCTGTTTGGGTTATACAGATCTGAGCCAGTCTGTTTTAAACATTAAAAAAATCCTTTTGTTCTTCCATGCACCTGAATCACTTCCTGTATCCAAAAAAAAAAAAAACAAAAAACTACACAAAAAAAAAAACCTAAAACCAAATATTTCTCTCTGACAGAAATGACTAAGCCCTTTCTGGGCTCTGAATCTCATTCATTTCCTGGAAGGAGACTAAAAACCTCAAGTTTGAAAAGCAGGGGGAGACATCAAAACTGGCTGACGAATTCCATTTTTTCCTGGCTTCATACTTTAATACGTTACTGCTAATTTTTTTCATTTCTCCATTAGGAATGAGGGTATTTATAAAGCTGTCTTCAGTGCACCCCACTGCTGCAGAACTAAGACCTACACAAGTGGCTTTGTGAGGGGACATCAGGCTGCAGTGCACGAAATCAGGTATGTGACAGATCTGAGAGAATACCTGCACAAACCAGCTCCCAGAGGCTGGCATCAATCCTACAGAAGAAAAGGGCATGAGAGAAGGTAAAGGTCCAYCTCAAAGGAAGTCTTGCCCCAGYAGTTTTAGCAGCAGGAGGGTTAGARAAAGCTCACATCCACAGCCCCATGCATCATGGTGCCACACCTCCACCTCAGGTGAAGTTCCAGCTGACTCTGCTGATTGGGTGATCCCAGCTATGGTACAAAACACTAAAGGAGATGGTGTCTGTTGCTGGCAGGGATATCCCTCATCCTTTAGTCCTGCAGCCAAACACTCTCTCAAGGTGTCTGATGTAAGACATTTGTTTATTGAGCAGCACCCAAATGCACAATACCAGCTGGGACACCCTTTCAGCCAGGAGAAGAGARGGCTCTCAGCCCAGTGCTGACTGAAGGTCTGACTGGGTCAGACCACAGCTTTGTATCTGGTCTCYTCAGCAGCAGTGTGTCTCCAGAGCCCCACTACTTTTATACTGCCTTCAACAGGAAACTTTATYTCCTGTATCTCTTGCAGTACTCACTCTCCTGTCACTCTGCTCAGTGCTTTTCCCAAAAAGCCCTTTCACGGTCAAATGGATCTCAAATGCCTATTCTCTGCCATGACCAGGAGATGAGAATCATGCACTTGCTGGAAACCCATAGCTTGAAGCATGCTTGACAGTATCTTGCCCCGTTCAGGTTTCTGGGTCAGCAGCAGGCTCTTGTAGACACTCATCTGCTTCCCAACACACAGGCTAGAATCCTCCTCCCCCTGCCAGACACAGTTTCCAAAAGGACAAACTCCTMCTGGGCCAAAGATTTATCTGTTTTTCTAATTCCCTGAATTCTCTGACCAAAATACAATTACATCTCCTCAGAAATCTCACCAGTCCTAGACMCACTTATCCACTGTTCCCAGTGTTTTTCTAACTCTATGAAGAAGAACAGGCACTTTGTACTCCTCTCCATTTCCTTCCAAGGGAAAAAAATGATTTAAAATTCCAGCTGAAGAGAAGACACAGACAGAATTTTCTTTAATKTACATCAAAGCCCTGACATGCATTAGTCAGGTTTGCGCTTGTGCACTTTAGAAGGAATGTGWGTAATACCAAGTGAAAAGAGTAACAGTAATTTCAAAGAAAAGGGTAGGGTGAGTGCTRTAGAATAAAAAGTGCCATAGGAAATGGAAAAGTGTCCCCCAAAGGCAGACGATAAAGCAGCACAATTTGGTAGCYCAGTTCATTACACAAGACCTATCCCTAGAAAATAATTACAATGCATTTATGAAATAAAATGGAGAATCCCYTTGTTCACAAAAGGGAACTAATCACTGTTCCCTTCTCTGTGATCCACAATTTGCTTTCTTAATTCAGGCTGCAACATTATTGCCTCTATTAATAGACAAAAACCTAAAAGAGCTGTCTTCTTCTTGCAAATAACTGTAAATGTTGGCAAAGCTGGCASAACTGTTCTCCGTTTACTAGCACAGTTAAGTAACCCAGACAACATGAACTCACTCTCTTGGCAGTGCCCCTAAAACAACCAGAAACTGAGATGCCCTCAGCTTCTTGCAAAGTGCACTGCTTGCAAAGTGCCCTCCTGTGCTCCCATTCGCCTTCTGACAGCTGAGATATGTAAACCTGTGTGTGCCAAGGATAAAAAAGCTTCAGAGAAGATGCTGAACCTGTGTCTAATGATTCTTGGGACTGCCAGTACTGGAAGGCTGCCATAACCTGATGATGCCAAGAAACAAAGAGTTACTTGGAAGCATTTTTCTCATTCAGATTAATTTCTTCTTTTTCACTTTTTCTCTTTTTTCAGTCTTTCTTTCCTCGCTTTCTTCTTTGCATCTTTCCCTATTTTTCTTTTTTCTTTTCTTTGGTAAACAAAAATACTGTGAAAAAAATAATCTTCTTTTTTTCTGACAGCACTAACAATTTATTTAGCTTATTATTTAATACTGTTTGTCTCCAAATTGAATAATCCAGTTCAGAAGGAAAATATCCTTTATCAAGGTGCAACAAACAAGAAAATCATCTTCTCCCTCTCCCTCCTCCCTACTCCTCCTTCCCCTTTCYTGAAACCCACCAAAAATAAATGTCTAAGCACAGCACCTTCGYTGACTCCCCAGTTTACTCTAGCAACAAGATGCTGATCTCAATATCTGACCACTCTGTGGGAGTGAGCAGCTCCTGTCACAGCTGTCACACAGGCATCTATCACAAGTGAGGAGTACCAAAAGGGTCATGTTTTCTTGTTTCTTTTGTTGAACTTTCTACAATGTGGCCAAAAACTCCTGACCTGTGCAATTACACCAAATTCCTGAATTATTTGCAATGCTCCCTAGACAATCTCTTGGCTCTCTTTATCCAGTCCTTTTATACCTTATAAAAGGAATACAAACATTTTCATACCAAAACTCCTATGAATACAGAGTTCTTCCATCTTTCCATCAACTCTTGCATTTCTAAATCCTCAAAAATTAATGAGGTCAAAAAACACGAAATGGTGCAATAATTTTCTTCAGCAACATGTCACTCAAAAGTACTTTTTTCAAACAAAAATAGCCCTGCAGCTCTGAAAACTGACAGAATCACAAAAGTGTAATGTCCTAAGTAGTGATGGATAATAGCATCCACAATTTCAGAAAATTCATTTAAAAAGAGCATCCTGACAATGTCAAGGATCAAGACACCTCCAATCTTTGATACAAGGAGATGTAGGGACAGCAGGTAGGGAAAGAAGTTCTCATTCTATTTCTAAATACTCATAAATCTCTAGATTCTGTTTCTGACCCATTTTGATCTTTCAGAGCATGCAGAAGAGTACAGGGATAACTCTTTATCACCTCATGGTTGAAGATTAAGGACTTCCCCTCATGTGCTGAGAGATCTGAAGCTCTCCTGTCTCAGTCCATCCCCTCCTCCCTCCCTCTCCTTCCCCTCCATGCACAGGCCCCCCTCAGCCACGGCCAACGCTCAGCTTTGCTTGGCTTTGGGGACAAAAACACAGTGATGGGGGCAGCACAAGGAACCCACTCCAGTCACTGCTTCTCAGAGTCAAGAGAGAGGATCAAAACTATACTTTCAGAAAGGAGAGAGAAAGGATACAGAAGCTAAAGAAAAAATACCAAAAAAAAAACCTTTTCAGCAAACCTTAACTACTGCTTTCTGTTTGTAATGAAACCTGAAACTAGGAAAATTTCCCTTGATTTTGTTATGAAGTTTTTCAGTAGAATACCCCAATGCAAAGTTCACATGTATTTTCATTCCACCTCCTCTACAATTAAATATCAATTAAAAAAAGCCACTTATAAACCTGTTTAATGATATCTGGACCTCAGAGACAAAGAGAAGGACTAGCTTCCCTTGGSCTGAAGGAAAAGCTGTCCAGAAAGCTTTCAGGAGTCCCCCATTGAGGGTGGCCTGCTCAGGAAGGAGTGCACTGACAGATCCCACTGTAAGTGAGCATTGCTACCAGGTCCCAGGAACTTSTTTTGTTTATTCAGAAACCACGTGAAAGACCACGGCTTCCTTTAAGAGCAGCATCTGTTGTACAGAAAGAGAGGTCACTTCTACCAGTGCAACAGTGCTCATGAGGCAACCCCACCACAGTACACTGAATAAATGATTGTCTAACACTTCAAACGTCCACAGAGACTCTGTGTGGCAACGGGGGCACACATCCCAGCTTTTCTGGCTGCATTGAAATTTTGTTTATGTGGATACTATTTYAATCTGAAAAGTGAACAAAGAATGAAAAATACATAGAAAAAAATACATAGAAACAAAAATTACAAGATCTATRAAAGTCTTGCAAGGGCAACATATTCTTTTTCTATATAAACATTGCAGTACACCTGAAAATTAACAATTAGCACAACTGAAAATTAAAGAATTTTGCTATGTGGATAGCAGTTGCCCTGGCAGAGCTAACTCTGATACCAGCTGAGGTGATCTCTGACTCTACAGACCTACAACACACCCAGGATAACCTTTTCACACGTCTCAAGCAAGCAGGTACCCAGTACCCCTGCATCTTGCTGATGCTTCTGGGTTGGGTTTCAGCTAGTGAAAAGCTTAAATAAGACTGTGAACAAAGCTAAGCCAATTTTTTCTGCCTTTGATACAAGGTCCTTGTTGCTAAAATCCAACAGTTCTTCTAGAAGTTGAACAAATATTTACTCCACATCAAAATGAAAGAAGTAACAGCCTTTTTTTTTTTCTTTCCTGTTTAGCCAGTATTTGAATGAGGCTTGGTATTTGTTTTTACATCTGTTAAAGGGGTTGTTTACAACAGAAAGACAAAAAAGATTCTTCAGATTTTAAATTATCCTTCATTAAGAATTAGAAATATTTAAGACATAAGAAAGCCTTTACCCAAAGAAATGAGCTTAACTGATGTGTTTTTATTTCCCAAAAGTTTGCAGGCATCTCTTTCAGTTTGGCTTACATGGAAACTGCCTGTCTTCTAATTTTCAGAATTTAAAGTACTAAAAGGAAAACAGCCAAACTACCAAATTTTCAAGGAAAAACATGTGATGCCATCAAGTATAACACCGTTTCCACTCTGGCTATAAATAAGCTGACTCTGAAAAAAAAAAAAAAAAAAAAAAACAAACAAACAAACAAAAAAACCTCTTCAGCAAACCTTAACTACTGCTTTCTGTTTGAAATGAAACCTGAAACTAGGAACATCTCACTTGATTTTGTTATGAAGCTTTTCAGTAGAATACCCAATGCAAAGTTCACATATATTTTCATTCCATCTCCTCTACAATTAAAAAAAGCCACTTATAAACCTGTTTAATGATATTTTCTTCAAAGAATGACCATAGCCATAAATGAAGGATAAACTCTGACAGAACAATGGCAAAAATTATGTATACTCTGCACATCAAATGCCTACAGTAATATACTCTTCCCTGGCTACMACCTTTTCCTCCCAAGACAAAATAYCTCACTTGGTTAGAATTATGGCTGCAAAGCTTCGTGATACAGTTCTTGCTTTTTTTAAGAGTTAAAATAAAGAACTGCATTCACAATGAATCAAGGCAGAAAAACATTATAGAGAGACAATGTTACAATAACCATTATTATTCTTTTTAACCCTCTGGGCACAAACCAAATCTCTGATTACCCCTGTCTCACACTTGAACAATTTTTCATATTAACCACAAAATAAAGCACAAGAGTAGAGAAATTGGAGAAAACAGTGAGATGTTCTGCTCTGAACTTTACACCAAACCACTGTTAAAAAACTTTTTAACTTCAAATAAAACTCCACCACCTTCTGGGCAGCTTCCAAGGATGTTCCAGGTTGAAGGCAACTTTTCATAAGAACAGCCACCATCAAGTCATTATCCAGTGATTGCAGATCTTTCATCCTTAGCCCAAACTTATCCAGCAACAGCCTGTGACTAGTGGAGGTGACACATTCTGCATGATTGACCAGAAAGCGAGACAACTTGCGTGACAGATTCCCTCTGCAAGTGAAAGGAGAGCTGCCGAGGACCACAGGTGAGAAACCCACCCTGTACATTAACACAGAAACTGCTTCTTGGAATCCATGGCCTGTAATAATAATGTAAATTAATCACTAACATAATCTGTGTTTAGAAAATACATTAGCGATTTTTCATTCTCTTTCACCCCTAAGAGCTGTGGCTGCTCATTCAAAATTATTTTATTCTTCCCTTTCATTATATTTATTTGTCTTAGGACATCCACCAAGCATTTTTACTGATGAACTTAGATTTGACTAGACTTGAACTGACAGTCCTCCAAGTTATACCAACTCAATTAATTCTAGAACTGGTTTTTTCTTTAGCCACAGTGGAAAGAATTGAAGATTCTTGGATAAGCTTTAAGAAAAATTAGATGCACATGAAAAGAATGGGGTTGTGGCCTGCAAAATGAATTATGAGTAATAAATCTATTTATTAACTGATTTCTTTTTTTAACCCAGGCCAATACCCAAAAACTGTTAATTAATGCAATCTTAAGGCTCTTGGCAAACTTGATTAAATGCTGTATCAGTTCTGTAACCTACAGCTGGGACCTTCAAAGTCCAAGGGAGTTTGTCCCTTTAACCTCTTCAGCACTTTGTCTTTCCCTCCTACTCCTTTGACATCTAAGGGAGGGTGGATGCCATAAAAGAGGTRCAAGCTGTACCTCTCACTGTAGAGTTAATCATGATATACCAAATGCACCGGTTTAAATTTTCCAACGTACTCTGAAACACTACAAGTACATGCACAATCTAGTAACTGCAGGAGGAACCAGGTACTTACTACAACTGTAGTTGTTAARGTGCTCTGTGTTCCCTTATGTGTAATTTGGCTACCACAAAATAACACTAACTTCAGCAGGGATAMAGTTYACCCTCACATTTTATTTTCATCTGTTCATGGCTTTTGTCATGATTAAGTGTTGCCTGTAGTCTTCTGATTTTGTTCCTAACCCAGAAGCAACCATTTACAGTGTCAGAGAATATGCTGAGACCTTAAAAACCAAATTAAAACTGACTTGGAACAAGCCTAGCATTGCATTTTCTSCAGCTGTAATCCATGACAATTATTTAGCATTTACAGGTTCCAAGGAGACACTGTGTAGCAGCAATGAACTTCCYTTTTTTATACTCTGCACTTATATTCAGACTCTAAATCCCCTTTAGAGCACAAGGCAAAACAAGGAGATCCTATTGCACAGGTACACTACGTCTTTACAGCCTTCTACTCACACAAATGAAAAGGTCACAAAGCACACAATAAAGGTGACAGGCAGGGTGTATGTTACATCCATGAGGGAGACAAGCCCAAGGCAGACAGCCAGCTGGGAGGCAACACACAGATCCCTTGTTTGCAGTGAGGCACCCTGGAACGGTTTCCCAGACACTTCTGTACCATGTGCAGCTCCAGCAGAGCTCTGAGCATCCCAAGCAGGAGTGCCTTACAAGCCAGGCTGACAGCTGCACCACCAGAAGGCTCAGAAAAAAACAGGACTTTTGCAGGTGTTAAGATTACCAGAGGCAAACAGTTGTGGCATAGAGTCACATTAAAATTATGCCATCCCTCAAGACTGCACTTTAAGGCACGCCCAATGATGCAAGTCCAGTAAAGCTTAATCCAATACTGCATTGGTATGGATTGCTACAAAAGGCAGGATCAGCTATGGAGAGTCAAACTCAGCCTAGATCCTAAAGGGGATCATTCACATCCCTGCATTTTCTCCATTACAGAGAAATAAAAACAGTTACACCAAACTGTCCAGTCATGCCAAGCTTTGAAATGGGGTTGGGGTAGAGCAAAGAGTGGAAAAATATAAGCRTGAACTAAGGCTCACCTGGAACTATGGACTGAAGAGTGTGGTCACTAACTCRCTCAGCAAACATTATGTGTCTCTTCAGGGATCCATCATAAACAAAGCAAAACTCAGCATCCTCTGGGAGGTAAATGTCTTTGTCAAATTTTGCATATATAGTAACCTGTCCCTGAAAAATCAAAGTGCATTCTGAAACAGACAGTAAATTTCTCATCTTCAACAGACCCAACGATGTATAATTCAGGTCCAAGTTTATTGCAACCTTTATGACTCTACTATACAGAGGCTGTGATACAATGACAAATCTTCAGTTTTCTACTTCCACTTAGAAAATAACACTGTTTTTATTCCTGCAAAAGCAAAGCTGATTTTTAAAAATGCCTTTTAAATAATGTCTTTCAAGCAACTCCTTTTATCCTACCTCACACAAATATAACTGTCTTTTTATTCAAAATGCACCAGAATAATGTGAAACCAAATACTTTGCTATTTACAAAAGCAAGTTTTGTTTTTAAAAATTAAAAAAAAAAAACAGAAATTATTTCAATTATCTGAGACTTCGTTTTCAAAAAGAAGCACCAATGCAATTCTGCAAATGGTTTCAAAGAACCATATCTAGTTCCCAGATATCTGTCTGCAGGTTTCTTTATAGTAAATAGAAAGCAACCAG
This sequence comes from Alauda arvensis, assembly GCA_902810485.1. Classification (NCBI taxonomy): domain Eukaryota; kingdom Metazoa; phylum Chordata; class Aves; order Passeriformes; family Alaudidae; genus Alauda; species Alauda arvensis. Next base: position 1,893,101 of record CADDXX010000091.1, on the reverse strand, counting down.
CCAAGAAAAACCTGTCATACAATGGCTTCAAAAAAGAACAGGAAAGGGATCTAAGAAGCAGCAAACAATAACAAATGTCTGACAAGTCTCAGGGAGGAAGTTTAGATCAAGCTGCATTTCCTTGAGGAGGAGGACAGTGTGCTACAGCACAGTTCCTGACTGCCACGTTTGCTCCAAATAAGGCAGAATTGCCCCAACATCTGGCAGAAAACATGCCACAGAAGAATATCTGAGCCATATCTCCAAAGATGTCTGCCCTGCTCTATTCAAAATAGTTCCCACKGCACTGACTCCACCAGCTCCATAAACAAATCTTGTAAAAAACAAAGCACAACACAGTAGCACAGAAAATTCTGTGGCTGAAAACCACTCTTATGTCTCTGGTTGTCCTTACCCTGTTCATCATAAGCCAAACACTTCACTGCAGTGTGACTCTTGTCACCCACAACATCACATCTTGGCCTGCCTTCCCCAAGGACATCTTTCTCATAGCAATGCAAATTCTGCATGTGTTTTCCTCTTCAAYACAGACAAATCTAATGAACTGGGGTGAGGAGGCAAAGGCTGGTTTCAAGCACTTTCAAAATCTTCCTCAGATAAGACTGTTCCCATAAAGACAGATGTAAACAACATCATGAGTTCAGGCAAACATGCCTGTCATCCCCAAACACTAATAATGCCCCTCTTTTTAGTGGCCTGAAGTGTTACTAATAGCTGCCAAGTGTTTTCTCCTATTTGTCTTTGGGTTTTGCACTACTATAACCAGATTTTTAGTAGTATTATTATTGTTGTTGTTGTTATTATTATTATTATTATTATTATTATTATTATTGTTGTTGTTGTTGTTATTACTATTATTATTGTTGTTGTTATTATTATTATTATTACTACTATTGCTATTACTATTAATACTATTAATACTATTACTGTTATTATGACAGTTGTTCTTACCGTTGTTATTAAAACAATCTTTAAAAGAAAATTACCGTAGTTGTGAATAACCCTTTCTGATTTGTTGAGTAATAATGTGGATGGCTATTGTGGGGAGATAGGAATAGGGTAAGTCTCTGAAGACCCTCGCCAGTCTGTTCCAGTGGGTTCATAGCTGCCTGGTGCCTGGTGCACAGGAGCACACCAGAATTTCTTCCACATGGGCACTTGGGGCCACAACTCCCGAACCATCTCTACATCCTCTGGACCCCTGAGTCAGAGAGCGCATACAGCCAGGCAGCTTTCATGTTTTCTTTGCCCTAACCACGCAAAACAAGGGAGATATTCTGTGGAAACACTTCTCACTTTATTAGCACCTGTCGGGGAAAAAAAATTCAAGCCAAATTGTAGCCAAACTGCTCCTTTTTAAAAAATGTTAACTTGGGTTCACTAAGGACAGAGAAACACCTAAAACTAATTAAATTACATAATGTATAATGAGGGAGAATTTCCCAAATCCTTGTTTAGAGGGAAAAAGACACTGGAAAGCTCACATATACCTAACAAAAAAGAAGCTTTATACAGCTCACTCCTTACAACACTCCAGAAAATTAAAGTCATTGTCATTCATGTGAAAATTTTACAAAAGGAGGCAAATTGCCAACTAACTTGTATGTAGCCAAGCAATTCAGTGATTCAACTGGAAAATCGCAAATTATCCAAAAAAGAGGGTTAAACCCTGTATTATGGCAGATAACTCAGAGATAGCAAGTAATAATGGAATATTATTTTTGGTGCTGTATGGTCATCACACCTGGCATCAGACACAGTTATTTCATGCAAGCTCCTATCATCATCTCTATCACTTTCTATCCTCCTTTCAGATACTCTTGTTTCATGTTGCTCCATTCAAACATATTTCTTCTCTGCTGCTACTAAAACATGTATTAATTTACTTTCAAATTGTATCTGTGTGAAGCCAAATATATTGCAGAATCTATTTAATCACATTTTTTTCCTACAAAGATTATTTGCAGTCCATTCTAGAAAACTTCTACACAGAAAAATACTTTGAGAAAGCAATTCAAGTTTCATACCCTATCCCTGCAGAAGTATTTATATCTTGAGTCCCTTAGGCAAGGTCAGTCCAACCCCAGGAGCAGGTTGCAGCAGGAACTATCTGAAAAGATCTTTCCACCATAGATAAATTAACTCGGGAGTGGGAGCAATTCCACCTCTCCTATTCCACCTCCTTTCTTAACAAGGCACACAAGCAAGAGGGAAGTGGGCTGGATCTTGCAATGAGATGYAATAATTTAGTCCTCCACCATACAAATGTCTGTCTCCTTCACAGGGCCTTCCTGGAGTTTTCTGGGAGATGACATCTCTTTAGTAAAAGCACTGCTTCCTGGCAGAGCCAGGGTGCTCAATACAGGTTTTCAATCAAAGCACATTCTCTAACTATTACAGCAATTATACGGTCTAACAACAGTGAAACACTTTTCAGAGAGTTCCATGGGAAATTCATGCTGGAAAACCCATTTGTAAAGCATCACTGTCATCACATGCRAGAGAAGAGCTTCTCCACTGCTTCACAACCCATTCTCCAAGACATAACTAAAGTACCTTGTCTCAAGTCTGCAAAAAAAAACCTCTGGCACTGACTTACTACTAAAACACAAAGAAATTAAAAACTTATTGGCATTTAAAGCCAATGACTATAAGCCCTAACTCAGATATCAGTACAAAAAAGCAAAATCAACAGAAATAGATTACAGTACACACACCACCTGAAATGAGAACACTGTCTCCTACAGAGTGATGTTTGGTCTGAGTTTGTTCCAGACACCAAAACTGACACATCCCAACTGTTCCTTCTACATTTCTAAATGTAAAATTCAAGCTTATCCTCTAGATACCAAAACCCAAATGAGATAAATCACACCTCATCTTTGAGTGGCCAAGTGGCCAAGTACACTGAATACAAGGCAGCTGTGAGAGCATGGATCCAGAAGGGCCAGATTCTTGACAGTCCAGTTGCTAGATGTCTTTGACATAATTTTCACAAGTTCATTCTTTTAACAGCCTCTCTCCTGAATCTTTCCTTGCCTTAATAAGGTTATCGGTATCCTCACAAACTTGGGAAAATGCAACAGAGAGAGCTTGATTTCTGTGTGTAGGCATGCTAAAGCATGCTTTCAGTGTCCATGTGGACCTCAGATAGTTCAGTCCACACTTAATCAAAGCAGAGGCAAGGATGTGCCACTTCACCATCTCAGCAAATACAGTCCCTGGCCACAGCTCATTTCTCAGATAGATGCAGGGGAAGGTCCTTGCCTCAAGCTCACAACGTTGATTCTGATGGACTTGTAAGGAAAACAAATTTTAAAATCAAAGGGCACTTACTGAGAGCAACCAGCCATTACCTTACTTAGATTTACACACACATGGCTAAAAAAAGGTATTCAGCTCTCCAGAACCACTACAGCAAAAACACATGGAAACTGGAGACTCTCAAACACCCTTCAGGCCTGTAACAGCAGAGAACTTCAGGCAGCGGCATCAACCCCTTTGACTGCAAAAATGTACCAGAAAACAGAAGAAAAAGAACATGGAAGAAGCCATCAGCCATTTGCAGCCAAGAGGAGTTCTGACATCGATTTAATGGAGGMCAAGACTGTCATTGTAATCCTCAAAAACCAGAAATGAATTCAAGGGAACTGGGGAGAAGACATTGCAGTTAAGGGGACCTCAAGAGAGACCTAGATTGAATGCATTAAACCTGTGGATGAGGAAGTGTTATCTCTCTGGGATACATAAACTAAAGCCTACCTTTTATTACCAGGGAAAACACTGTCCTGGCACTGGCACCAGGGAGGAGATTAGCGAAGTTTGTGCTTTTAACAAGATTTATAGGTCTATGCACTCTTTCAGTGTCACCAAACAGGTTTTTCAGACATACATTTTCTCTTGCTATGTTTAGGGTACTTGAGATCTGACCATGTCAGGCATGCAGCAGCAGGGTTCCCTGAATCCCATGTTCKGGGTAGGAAGCAGCAAAGGCCAGACTTGGAAGAAGAGCTTCCACCTCCTGACACTCATCTGACCCTGTCCTGCATCCCATCAAGGGACTGAGGCAGGCTCTTTGTGAGGAGAAGAGGGAAATGTGGGTAGCAATCCCTCACAGCTGAAACATGGCAGCATCCCGGCAGGCAGGAGGGGCTGAAGRTTTGACCATGGCACTTCAGCTGTGCCTCATTCCTAGTCTGCTGCAAGACATTCCAAGCCTCAATAAATAACTAGCCATTAACATGGACTGAGCTTCTTTGAAAACACCACCTTCCTCACCAGGAAGCCTGACCCAGCAAAACAGGTGCAACACAAAAGATCTTTAGAGGACTTCCAGATCCAGGCCACCATGTTTAATTTCAGCAATTGCTCCCTATCCTTGCATACATAGCCTGGATAAATCTACTTTCCCAGCAGATTTTTACCATAAAAAGAACATATTCTAAAGTGCACTAAAAATTTATTTACCAAACAATGCATGTAGCATATTAGCTTGAGAAGTAATGTTTTATCCAGGGCTTTCAAGCATATAATCTCYAAATGTAACAGGACAAACAAATAAGAGCTTTGTAATTACATGCTCTAAGAAAAATATTTATGTGCTGTGGTAAAACAATGGCTCAATTGTTCCCAAAATGTAAGTCCCAACACATTGAAGCAAATGCAAATCCCCAAGTATTGCCAGCAATAATAGGAATATTTTCCTCTATGGCAGCTGGTACTGGCTACTGCAATTTCACAGAAATATTTTTTCACTGTTGAGAAGACTCACTTCAGAAAAATGCTTGTATTTTACTTGTGCTTGGACATGAACAGTAGCAGCCATACATTTTTAATGACCCCTCTGCAAGTCAGCTACAACTGTGAACACTTCTACACAAAAGATGCTAAAATAGGGAAATTTTAGCAGTAGAGAAATTACACGTTGACAGAAATTAATCATATTCAAATCATTAATAACAAGAAAAGAGTTATAAACATGTCTCTCCAATRCTCTGTGATGCTTTTATGGTGTCCACTAGACAAATCTTGTCTACAGATTGCAGCAAATGCAGTTATGGACTTGCTGAAGAAAGCATGCACCAACTGAATTGAAAGAAATGGGATTCTGCACACAATGAAAGAGCAACACTGCATGCAGGGAAGGAAAGAAGTTACAAACTGAAAAAAATTAGAGATAAAAGCTGAACATTTCTCTAGAAGCACTAAATTTCTAACTGTATAGCTAAAAATATTAAAAACAAAAACAGGATKAATTTTTCCCCCATTTAATTACTTYAGGGAAGAMGCATGTATGACTTTTTTTTCTATCCAGAGTAAWGCAACAAGCATAATTCCACATACAGACTTGGAGACAAGGTATGTGTTGATGGAGTTATATTTAATACTACATATTGTCCAAATGCCCACACATACACTTCTATAAAATCAAATATGCATGCAGAGTTGCTTCTAGAAGAGACAGTCCTCTGCTGATTCATACTACAAAACTCCACCAGCAGAGACCCTCCCTCTTCTGCACAAGGCTGGTCTTCACCCCTGAGCCTGTGGAAAATACTCTGCCAATATGTGGGAAATGCACCRCGGCAGGTTCTCCAAATGACATCAGCTTTATGCACCARCTACCTGAAGGTACCTCTTCAGCAYRTGGCAGGTTTCTGAGAAATGCAGAGGATGCATTTTCACAGACACCTCCAGGCACAAATAAGAAGCATCACCCCCACAGATGCTTAAAGGCAATACAGCACACTGGAAGTCCACTGACTAGTGGCTAAGRCAGCTCTCTATTCTTGTCAAAAAAAAAGTGAGAAAAGAAAGTGCTCAGTGAACACCAAAATAAAATGTGATGGATGCCTCTAGCAAGGTTCCAGCACTATCTTGAATAGAAAAGCACTAGAACTGAAATTTCCTAGTGAAGGCAGATAAGCTTTCCTCTTTCAATATGAAAAAGCAGGAAGTTTCTGAATTTTGTTTAGATGCAGTGCCTTTCTAAAAGAAAAAGTAAGTACTGGTAGAAGCTACAGACACATTTTTGACAAAGTAGCCCACATAAACTGGAAGAAAATTAAGCACTCTGTTACATCCAAACTGATGACAAAAGTACACTCCCAGCAAAGAAGGATGGAGGAGATTCTGACAAGTTAACTAGTTGACKCCCCTGCCTCACAGCAGGATCAAAGCTGCCCAGGTTTACTCCTCAGAGATGGAATTTTCCCACCCTGTTTGAAAACACCAYGCGCACAGCCCCCTAACAGACAGCACTGTGAACTTTCTCTCACCGAAACAATCTGTGTCTGGCCTCTCCCACCTCTGCACCTGGTACAAACTTTGTTCTTCTTTAACAGCTTAACAAATCCTTGGCCTTRATTAGGGGAAGAAAGATAAAGGATTGTTTTATGTTGATGGGGTTTAACAGGAGACCATCCTTAAACCTTGAGTTTTCAATCAAGCTTATTTCAATRCTCTCCCTTCAGTGACAAACTGACATACATCTGCTGCACCGGGAGTTTCTGAAATTGCATACATTGGCTTTAACCCAAAACTGATGTCTCAAAATGAGTTACTCCTTCTACCTCCTCACTAGCCTCAACAAAGGTTCTCTGGCTTCAGAGACACAGACAGAAAAACAAGGGGTTTTGGTGAGAACTGCAAGATTTGTCTCCAGCAAAAGGAATTAGAATCCAAGAGAATTGAAAAAAAAAAAAAGAAAAATATTCCTCTAAAAAGAAGAAACAAAGTAACAGGTCATGACATACATATGTCTGCAGTCTGCAAGTCTCTGTGCTACTGCACACTGTTAAGTTGCCTCTAACATTACCCACTTTAAAAAGAAACATGCATTAGACATATGCTTTTCATTTAGCGCACATGCAATATGCCCARATGCTTTACAGGTTTTTGTTTTCCATGGCATTCTCTTACCACAAAAAATTTTTTCTCCTCAGTCCTGTTTCTTCKATTTAACCCTCTCAACCAGCCCTTTACTCAATTTAAGATCCAGCTGGCAGCAACACCACTTCCACGTCATCATAAGCAACATCCAGCCACACTAACCTGACCCATGTCAGACCTGGTAACACAACCTCATTTTTGCTGAATTAATGAGGACACCTTGTGGGGCTACCTAAAAACAGAGMCCAGACAAAACAAAGGGAATAAAAAGCAGTTATATTTATTGAAAGACCTTCAGGTACATTTAGGGCAGAYGAAGCCTCCCCAGGGGCTAYTCCCAAAATGGATGGGTCTCAGGTTTTCATACTTTTATAAGTTTAATCCATTTCCATATTGGGAGTTAATCTTACAATGACATCTTCAGATAATGAAGTCATTCACCCCAAGTTTCCTCCCCCCCAACTCACTTATGTGTACATTTCTTGAGGCCTGGAATGATAATGTGTCCTTGATTCCCAGACCTAGAGAAGAATTGTTTTGTCTGACCAAAATGGGAAAACAGTAGCTAACACTCCATATGGAGTTTAGAGTTATAAACTAAAAWATTGCAGGATTACAAATACATGGAAAATATAAAAGCTAAAATCCAAATGCATCAGTGAGAGCATATGACACAGAGCTTATGCTGGCTTTGTGCTCTTTATGATTGCTCTGTGTCAGCAGCAGTATGAGATAGCCATGGAATTGACCATGCAGAATTAACCTGCCAGTGTTTTTAAACAATCTGAACCACAGAGCAAGCCTAAAGCAAATCAGCACTTTACACCAAACTGACTTTATTTTCCTTACCTTGCCACMACCAGTCCTAAAGCTGGGTTTAGCTTATTATCAAACTGTGACAACAGCTAAGGTGGAGAAAAATTTTCACTGTCCCATATGGCAAAGTAATAAACAAGTGATTAATAAATAAATAAATTGAATATCTTTTAATTCTGGAACAACTGGATAGAAATAAAAATATCTGGAATGCTTTTATCACAAAGGAGAGGGGAGAAGGTGGAAGAAATAGAGAAAAAATTTAAGCCCAGTGCCAAAACATACACTAATATTCTTGCTCATCTATCATTGAAAATATAATTCAGTGTTTTGTTGTCAGGGACACAATTTTTGTTAATGCATAAAGTAATACACAGGAATTAAAAAGCTTAAGAATTGGCGGTTAACATAGGTCAGAAAGTTTCTGCMATAAGAAAATTAACATCCCTTCTGACATGCAACTGCTGACTAAAAGAAAAGGAGTAATCTCTTTCAGTTGACTTGATTTAAAATATATAAATCAGACTAGTTACTATTCTCATGTCCTATGTAATATCAGGGCTCTACTCTTGCAGACACTACATAAAAACATGTAAGCACAAAGTCCCTGCCCAGAAAAAAAATCTCAGTTTAAGAAGTGAGAGGGAAAAAAAATATACCAGTGGAACAAAAATTATCTACYTGTTGATGGATACCCTCTGAAGCACCTATTCTTTACTTTCATGTCTTTTAAAATAGGTCYCATTCCTTCAGATACATTTTCTCAGTCTCATTCTGGCAGCAAGCCTGCATCCAGAGGCCAGCCTGTGCATACTCTCCTGTGCATCCCCATCCTGTGCATTCCCATAATGGACCTGACCAGGCTTCCAGAGCAGACAACAACAAATTACTCCTGACTCCAGCCAGAGCTGGATCAGGCCAACACATCTCTGTGCATTAGCAAAGGCATGCTGAAAGGCCAACACACATTTACATTTTAAACCACATTTCTTTTGTGCTTTGAAGTCTAAGAAAGGCAGTAACTTCAGCCTCATTGAATGCACAGATAGTCCCAGAATTATGGCCAGACCCACTGCAAGAGGAAAGAACGTGAAAGCACAGAATGGACAAGACAGGCTAGAAATCATCTTCTTCCCACAAAGGGCTGGCTAGAAGATACCAAATTCCTGGCAAGAGCAGCAAATACAAAAGTTGCATCCAACCATGGAAAATTATCCCTTCCCRCTCCTCTTCAAACATCAACTACATCAGGGAGGAACTGGGAAGGTGAGCAGCTTGGCAAGGGAGACAGTCAACTACTCACAATCAATACCTGAGTCCTACTGCCACTTCCTATTCAAATCATGCAAAAAAGCATTCTGGAATTGTGTCTGGCACTTTGTAGACCCAAACCAGGCAAAGACCATCACTGAGAGTCTCCAGGCCCTCACACACTGTGGTTTGCAAGCTGCCTGTTGCCATATCCTACTCTCTGCTCTTCCTAGCCCAGACAGAGAAAGCCTCCAAAATCTCCCTGTAGAAATACTTCCATACATCAGTATTAAGCACCTCTCTCACCTATGCTTCACCCAGGAAGCTGTAACAGTGCCAGAAACAAAACTGTCCCCAAGAGAAAACATCAGAGCACAGACGCCTTAAGAGGGAGACTTTGTRTTAACAGAACACCAGAGAAGTTAATTAAGCTTAGGCCCTGAGGACTTTTAGCCAGCTCCAGTGGTTGTACACAGGGGCAGGTGATACCTTAGGAATGTACATTTTGAGAATAGTAAGCACCTTCCAGCACAAGAGCAAGTGGAAGTTTTAATTTCCAGGAGATCTTGAATCTCAAAGCCAGGAGCTTGTGTTTCTGGCTCTTCCCAAAGAACTAACATCCAAAAGTTCCTTTGGAAAGACAGAGACACAACCTTCAGCACCTTCTCCTGGGGAGATGAGGTCCCTTTGGTGTCTCCACAAAACTGCTGGAGCTATACTCTGTAGTTCAGCATTTCTTTATTTAGCTCTCCTGCTCCCATGGGAAACATTCATAAGGCTCCCAGCAGAGAATAATTTACAAACTTGGACAACATTTATTTACTCCTGTTGGGAGCTCACTATTTCCACAGTATGTTTGGCTCATGGCAACAAGGTATTTCTTTGCCAGTGTCAAAGATCAAAGTTCGTAATCAAGAACATTTCTTTAAAGCAAACAAAAARCAGTTACCTACCATTAAATAAGAAGGAATTATTTTCCATGAGGGAGATTTGTTTCTCTACACCGAAAACTGCTTACAATTGGAGGGAAAACTGCGATACATAAATTCCTTAATATCTGAAGAGTGCTTCATCAAATATTTTGCTTTTTATCCTCCATCTTTCATGAATAGTCTTTTTTCCATCTACAATGAGACCAGTGTCTGCCTGAAGATAGTGAGGTCTTATTCCACATATGGCCTTTAGTACACAATGAAATTAAAAACTCAGCTTGCTGCTCTTCTTACAGAAAGAACTGGCTAAATATAATTTTATTTGTATCAGTTTTTAAAAAGCATCATTTAGGAGGGCAAAAGCTACTTACATTCAAGTTCTACATACTTAAATGGTGTATTATTGGCACTGAAAGAAGAGATGTCTATGAACTGTCAGTGTATTCTTGGCTAGTCAATCCTGAAAACCAGACTCGCTTTTAAAGAGTAATTTTATAGACTGATTAACAGTAATTTGCTGTCTAGAAGTCAGAAACAGGCTCCTCAAATTAACTGAGGGAATGTACTTCAAATATTTGATTTTCTGTTTCATTACAATTTATTTTTTAAATCATGGCATTGGTGTGTGTTATAATTAGGTTTTAATGTACTGCTGCCACCAAAATTAAATACGAATTAAATGCATTATTCAATATACAAAGAAGTATATTGAATAATGTATTTTCAAAATGGTGTAATTGTATGGAGTATTCTAAAATGATATTTCACAAAAATTGTATCAAATCAGCAAGGTCCTTGAGCTTTTGGAAAGCATTCCCTCTTATGTAACAAAATAGAACAGCCATCACTAGGCCAACAAGATTACACATACTATGTTAGATTTGCCAAGAACTTTGGTGCTGAAGTGTGACAGTTTGAAGTAGCCACACTGTATGGACACATCCTCCAGCTGTGTTAACAGCTACTCATGTAGAGTGAGTCAACAAAGTACCCTGCATATAATCTTTWAAAATGTGTATTATAAACACAAAACTGCAGTTATTCTCAGATAATCTGACACAAAATACAAATCTCTCAAAACAGGCATTCCTAAAACAAAGAAGAGGKTAAAATCCAGTGGATGTAGATACTAAGCACATTTACATACAGTGTGAAGCATCCTTGTACCCAGCACACAGCAGATTTCTCCCCCTCTAAATGAACAAAACCTATGCTTTCACAGAGGYTTGAAAGAAGAGATTACTTCCTACCTTTTGATCTCTTCCACTTTTCTTGTGGAAAACAATRTGTTAGAACCATATGCTGACATCTTTGAAGTTGCATGTGAACAGAGTGCAACTGCCATGACATGGTATTCTGCATTTCCACTGTGGCCCTTTAGAAAGGACTGGAACATATCAGAGAAATACCTAAATTCACAGCAATGCAAGTATTTGTCATGTTTCCTCAGTTTTCCAGATATGTTTTCTCTATCGCTGCTTATGGGACATTAAAGCAACATTTAGGTGATGGAGATGGAACAACATTTAGACAAGCTCAGCTTGTCAGAGAACTGCTTAATGAAAACTGACTAAGGAACTGAATAATCAGAAAGGSCTTTCATATTTAACTTAAATGCTGATTTGATTGTGTTTCCAACAAAGTCACACAAATAAAGTAGAAGCARTTGGAAGGAGTTTCCAGAGCTGATGAAATAATTGGATCTAACTAATAGAAGATAACTGCCTTGACTCAAGGACTTYTTCAGGAAGGACAGAACTCTTTGCTCTTCCCAAACACACTGCAAAGGCACTCAGATTATGAACAATACTGTGATGGGCAAGATTGTGAAGATGCAACACGTTCAGGCACCAGCTCATTAGATTAACTACGTCAACATCAAATGATCAGTATAAGGTCTGCTAAGATTTCTCCAAGTTTCAGGTGGGRGTTGAAAGAAAACTTCCCATCTGTCTCACACATACACACAGAAATATAGGAGGTTGCTAAAAAATTACTACAATCCCAGGTTCTAGGAAACTCAGCCCAGGTGCTCCCATTGCAGGTCCCTGGTAGTCCATGTTTCTCCACTATCTCAGGCATATCAGGGATGCAGAAGAAAGACACCATCTCCATCTGCAGGAAAATGAGCTGGAGACAATCCAAACTACTCTCACTGGGTTTCTAGCAAGTTAGGAGTCCCCTCTGAGATTCATCCACCTGGGTCGATGAGAGGCTGAAGGCTACAACTAGAAAATTACCAAAGCACAGGACCACAACCAGCAAAGCTTAGATCTGGTACAGACTCTCACTTGTGCAAAGCTTGGGCTGAATGTTCTCAAATAAAATCACATTCTTCCATCCACCACACTACAAGTGGTGGATACACTCCAAGCCTCCCCCTGGTGAGTCCCTTGTTCATAAGAGATGGACATTGTTAGTCTCCAAATGCACAGTTTTGTACCACTCTTCCCACTTTTTGCTGGCGTAAATGATAGGTGGGAAAATTCAATCTTCCCACATAATTACTGAATTCTTCTTGATATTAACCAGAATCTCCCAAAACTATGATGTCAACAAATTTACATATATTTTGCAAGCCTACATCTGATTCATAAGGTTATAATCAAAATACTATGGTAGCCTTAAGTATGATGTTTAAAGACTATCACTTGTAATATCTTTCTCTCAATATTAACAGTTCTTGCAGTACCTCTATATCTTTATCTATTTGTATTAATCTACCCCTTTTTTATCATTCATAATAATTTCCTGTGAGACACAGTATCAAATGTTTCATTCTCAACAACCTGGATTAAAACCACTGCACTGCCCTTTCCAAAGTGGTCAGTTACCTTATTACAGGAAGATAACAGATCAGTCAGATCAGATATCACCATGTCCCTGGTTACTTTTCCTGTAAAAATTTGTTTTTAAAGCCTTGCACCACACAATAAATATCAGATGAGCAGGCCTCAAAAATACTTTTCTCCTGATGCCTTTAAAGATASTGCATCTAATTTTTGCAAGCCTGAGGTTCCAAATCTGAAGCTGACAAATACAATGAAAAATCATGCTGGTGCATTACCAATCATATGTTCCTTCAGTACTCCAAATACTCTGTATCTTCAATACAGATTATTTGTACTCCTCTGTTTCCATCTCSATCTCATGACAATAAGCAGATAATTGTTTTGTTTCTGTCTTTGTTTCATCTTTTACCACCCTTTTAAAAACCATTCAGTGTTCTCCCATTTTCCCCTTAGGCATCATCCATGTACCCCTGCTACCCTCATTGCAAAGCAGAACAGGTATAAGAAACACAATTATGCTTTTGTAATAATAACTACTAGAGTTCCCAAGTTTTAATACTCAAAATCACATCCCTTTGAAGGCATGAAATAAATTAAGTTTATTTAATGTATGTCCTCACTCGTGTTACTACTTGTTTTATAACCTGGAGTTCATATATTTTAAGCCATTATTTCAGGTTTTGCAGAAAATTATCCATTTGGTTACAAATTTCAACTTATTTTTTACTGTAACACAAATTTCCTGCTTTGTGGAAACTGAGAGAATGGTAGCTTGGAATTTTGTGAGTAAAAAACAACCAAAAATTGTGTGAAAGCAAGTGAGAGGTGTCTCTTCACAGGCAGTAAAGTTGCTTTTGAAACTGCCATTGAGAGTACTGAAGGAGAACAAAATAATGATCACAAAGGGGAAATGATTTAAAACTTCCTTCAGAGAGCTGAGTTGTACTACTGAAAATAACAACCTCCACACATGCCTGATCAGACAGCAACATTCAACAGCMTCCAGTCTCAGAAAACCAGAGAATGGCTTTTAGTTTCATTCACCCTGCTTTTGAATGAGCTGCTACCCAAAAGAAAGCAACTCCCCGGGCAGAAGCCTAGTGTTGTAGGACTTACATAAAGAGGTACTTCAGAGCAGCTCAACTCCATTGTCACAGCATCTAGGAACAGAATAAACCAGTGGAATTATTACACACCTATCAKGAGGCATTGATATAATGTGCAATTCATGTCTGCAAACTAGATCAACATCTTCCAGAATCGGGGGGGAAGGAAATTAAGATTATCAGCTATCCAATTTCCTCAAACTTCCCCAGAATGAGAAAACACTGGTGTAAGGATGCCTATGCAAAGCTGGAGGAGGGGTGGATGGTATTAGTTAACATGTAGCATGCATTTCAAATAATAGAAACAGTGAACAAAACAGGTCAGGCTGAGCCCAGCTGCTGAGACACTCCTAGCTGCAGCCAATTAAGTAGTGGGAATTTCAGCATTTATCTCTGGATGTAGAAAACTGAACTTGAACTGCATTGTAGCAACTTTTACTCCCCACCAATATCCCAAGTGTCTAGTGTTGATTTTTTTTCAGCAATTTCATAGAAGTCAYCCGCAAGGCAGGTTGCCTTAACTACCATAAAACAGCAAACTCCTAAGACAAGTCATCACCAGAACTAATACAACAACAATCAYCATAGCAACTCTGATTTCCATAATTATATTTCAGATTCACTACCCCCTAAATATCCATAGTTCTAAAATGGTATTCCTTTTAAATAAGAAAAKCATACTAGAAGCAATATCTTTACAGCAACATGGTGGGCCCAACAACTATGCACAAGTCTTCTTCAACTTGCTGAAACAGGCTACAGAAAAAGGCTCTGTCTTAAGAGAGGGCTGCCTCAGCTCAGATGTGGCCTTTTTTTTACAGCTGAACASTTTCCAAGAACAACACAGTTGTGCAGCTCATTGCATGTTAATGCATATGTGCAGCCTGGTATGAGTCAGATAAGATTTGAGAAGTTCCCTACCTACAAATGCAGAAATTAAATGCATGGGTTCAATTGAAACCAAAAATGACCCCCCCACCATCCATGCATATACTCCTTTTAAACCACAAATTTGTTAATCCTCATCTCCTGGTGCCCATCAATTCAAGTACATTTACAAGTCCACATTTACATTTACATTCCATTCTAAAGGACATTCTTCCATTCTAAAGACAAAATCCTTTACAAAATCACTGATCACAAAGGCTCAGCCAAAAATAATCCAGACCTTTCACATTGTAAGAAAAAGATATCAAGGCAAACACCAATCCAGCCAGGCCATTCAGGCAGAAGAGTTTCTTATTTTCTGTGTAGAAAGGAGGTATCCTCCAGCTGATTCAAAGGCATCTCACTTCAACAGACAAAGCTCTGCAGTTTCCAGCAACAGCATCCTGAACCCAGCCTCAAGCGCAGCAGCACTGGAAGCACAGCCCTGTTAGTACAGAAGGAAATAAGGTTACAAGAGAAGTTAAGAAACAGTAACAGCAGTTCCACAAGTTGTCTGAAACAAGAGACACATCAGCCAGCCATCTGACACCATTGCTCTATTCCAATGTATAAAAACCCTCCACCTACAATGGTTTTCGATCTTTAAAGGTATCCATCCAAACTACAATCCACTGTCTGCACTGCAAGAAAATATGAGCACATTCAAATCATTATGCCATGCCAAGAGAGTAAGAACTATTCTTGCATGATCTTGTCAAATGATTGTCCTGACCTCCAAAGCCTCAAGAGATGTATCTCAACATCTTCCTCCTCTTCAAGGATGAGATAGGGAGATATCCAGTCTAACCTACCTATTCTGTAGAAAGTGTGAGCAAGAAAATGTAGCTCTTCCTTTGGAGGATAAAACTTGCATCWCCAATACAACAAACTTATTTTGTATTGGCAAATACAACCCACTGGAGAGATGGTGCCATCCTGGCTTCCCTTCACCCTTTGCTTGCATCCCATTGTGGATCCCCTAGGAGCCTGAGCAATCAGAAATACCAAGTACCTAGCTCAACATGAATGCTCAGTGCATGAATAAGCTCATCAGAACAATCAGAACCATACAGCAGTGACTGGAACCATGCTGAAAGATTATCAGYACTTTCCCTGTGTACTTGCYTGACAAACCAGCTTRTAATGGTATTTCCTGGATACAAAGKMRTACCATTAGGTACGTAATGCTTTCTGCAGAAGAATCAATTAATGTCAACACACAGCACTAAGTGGCTTCTTTTGCTTTTCTCACACTCTGCAGAGTGCTGGTTGTTTAGAAAAAAATTTCACATGAATGGCTCACGTCTTTCCTCTCTCTGGGGCTTACAGTAATTCAGCCTGGCTGCTGGAAGTGGCTGGGAGAGGCAGGAAGAAGAGGATGCACGTAGGGAGGAAATACTCCGCTGTGGCTACAGCTCAGCGCTTGTGAGACCTCCATTTCAGATCGAGGGACTGAAAGAGACACCATCACATGCACCTTACCACTCACCTCCCCTGTACAGCAAAGAACTGCCCACRTCCACAAAAAGCAGGGCCCCCAGTGCACAAAAGGTGCCAAACAGACAAATCCTGTCCAGTGCTAAGGCAGAGTCCTGCCCCACACAGCAAGGGGAGAGTCAAGCTTCCGATATCATGAATGCACATAATTTCACAGAGCAACACCTGATCCCTTCCTCTGACATCTGTGCCTTTGACACAGAAACCAGCACGATGGGCATCTAACAGACAAACAGGTCTGGTTTCAGGCATTGCCCCACTGCCAATGACAGCAGTAGCAGAATTCACCTATACACACAAAAAGAAYGCTTTTCAGGATATAGTTTAGCAGTTAATTTAATGGAATCACAACTGTGATGTGGTGCAAACTGGAAAGACTTGCAGCAGAGCTTTCAGTGAGACAGAGGTAAATATACAAAAATCAAAAAATCAAAAAAGAGCAAAAAATCTTGACCATCTTTTTAGTTCAGTAAACATTTTTTTAATCTATTAAATCCCCTTAAACCTAGTGACAAATGCTATTGCCAGTTCCTAACCACCTCAAGCTAGTAAGAGGAACAGCAACATACAACTTAGGTTTTATCAAAGATGTAGAGTATTCCAACACACAGTTGGAATATATCATTCCAATATTCTTCACCCAATATTTTATTTACTGGCTGTCAATTATGGGACTGCMATATATTCAAATTTTTTCAACATTACAAATTTTAGCATTTTAGAGCATGGGTTCTCCAGTTATCATGATAAGTTAGAAGGACCATAACAACAAAATAAATCTATGGAAAATGAAAACATCAGTTATTGACTTAACTGCATTGCAAGATGTCAATTATCAAACATTTTTACTCTGTACACTCCAAGAAATTAGATAAGGGGAAACATTGTTTAAGTATCAGCAGAAAGGCATTTCTACCAGTTGACAAGGTGACCCTCCAGGCACTGCTGTGACTACTACTGGCTGTCCCAGCACTCACTGCCTATCATCAGCATTTTCMTAAACACAGGGCACTTCCTGATCCTACAGCAACCCAGCTCACAACCAGCAACTTGACTCTCTCCTCTTCTCTGTAAATAAAGCATGTCACTGTGGAAGAAAGAGACAGAAGAGGTGAAGACAGGACTCTCTGGCTTTGATGCTGCTCTGCAATCCAGCAGTCAATTGTACAAACTTCACTGAAGCTCATGCTCTGTGGCTGTTCCAGCAAGCCTCCATGGCTAAGCTGCACCAGATCACGGTTTGTGCAAAAAACTGTGCCTTACAGACAGATGCACAGTGTGAGCAGTGGTATAAAACATGATTTCATACTCCCATGTATCAATCCAAAGGTAGCAAAACATAAGGTCTTTGCTTGTGCTCTGTCTGCTACATTMTCCTTTCATACCACTACCCCACACCTCTTGCCACAGACCTGCTGCTTCCTAACAGTAAAGCAACTGAATGAACATCAAAAATATCATACTGTGTAAATAAATGCTTGATAATGCTGCACAGGTATCTTGGAATTGAATACTTTCTTTTTAATTACACGTCTTTTTGGTGATGGTCACTGAAACTCGTGCCTATAAACCACTGAGAATTAATCTTAATACCACCATATCAAGACAGGCACATTAAATCTCTATTTGTGGTCAACCAAAACAACAACAAAGCAAGGATGTGTCTCACCCAGAGGCTACTGGAAGGCAGGCAGGAATCCCCAGAGCATCATCTGTAATGCTTTAGAATCCAACATATTTGTCTTAGCAAAATGTCTTRTAGAAGTCTAGCAGCACATGCAGATCAAGAAGTCTTCTACTGATCTCTCTTCTGCTTGTTGACTGTGTAACTAAYCATTACCACCATTTTATTGGTTTTTGACTATGCAAATAGTCTGTTTATGTTTCTCAGATCTTAATAGCCTTCAAAACCTGAGAGATTTCAGTATGGTGCTCACAGACAAGCCAGTGCCCATCAATAACACTCATCCCACATCTCCCGCTATAGAAGCACAGCAACAGAACTAAACTGTGTTCCTGACTTTATAGATTCCACCTGAGTTACTTTATGCTAGTGCTCCAAAAGCTCATGCACAGCTTCTCCAGCACCAGAAACTCCACTGCACAGCCATCAGGTCAAACGTTGCACAGAACACTCTTTTAACTACATACAGATCTTTTTTCTGACCCTGACTAAGAGACCTTGGACAAAATAAATGAAAGGGAAAAAACTAGCAAGCTGAAAATACATGCATAATAAATACTGCATTCCTAAAGTCAGAGATTTAACTTTACAGTCAAGGTTTTTACATGATCTTCCATTTTTCCACTAGGGTCTCCTGAACATCTAGAGCATTGGGGGATAGGGAGGGGACAAAGCAGAACCCTCAGCTAGCTAGTAGCTTCACAAGTACATTAATTTACTGCCTTCTAACACTATTCAAACTGAGGTGAAATCACATTTATCATGAAGCAGTTTGCACTAGTGTTGATTATTTCACCAGACATTAGCTGCTCTTGAAGGCAACTGAACAGAAGAAATGCAGCTAACCACCTTTTAAAATATCAGTCTTTTCAACAATTTGAGRCAAATAGAAGCTTAAATCCTATTTCAAAAAACCCAAATGTGTTAAAAGCACAGCTATTTTGTGATCCTTAGAAGGGAATTTAAGAGTCCCCCAAAAAAGGATCACTCTTCTTCACCTCTGAATAACAGTTTTGGATTTTAAAACACAGAAAAAACTCTGACAGAAGCGTGCTGTTGAGGCTGGCAAAATACATTCTTTATGTATTCCTGTATTAACATTCTTAATGTAGCATTTTCATTTCAACTAAAAAGAAAATGGGGCTCTAGGTTTTAGAAACCTTAAAAATGTGAAATGTGGCTTATACATTACTTAAAGGCAAAAAGAAAACCAAATGTATTACTAAGGTTACTGAAACAAATAAAATTTGATAACGTTGTGGGACACCTGTCTTACTCCTTTTAACACCCATTTTGACAAAGATAGTAGCTTTCTAATGATGAAMTTTTTAATGGCTTTAGCATTTACTGCTCCCTAGTTTGGGCACTGTGAAGCCATGGGACCAGAGCAAYAGCAAACCCTTTCAAGAGTTCATGCAGCACAGTTGTACAGTTTAATGACAAGGTAGCAAAGAAATGGACCAGAAACTTTTGGTTCTACAAATGCATTCAAATGGAGGCTCCAGTGCTATCTTGTGACACTTCATCATCCCTCAGGCTTGGCCATCCACCAAACTGCCATAAATAACAAAGTAAGAGGATATTCTGCTCGTATTTAATGATACTTTTGTAAAAAGTATCATAAAATGATACTTTTGTAACTTTTATTCCACCTTCAGCTAGAACTGTGCAACAGACTCTACACTAAGAACTAGAAAAAATTTTTGTACCAGAAGCCATTAAACATAATTCTAATAGTCAAAGCAGCAACTGCCCTTGAGAAGGGCAGATATTCCACTTTATAAAGCTCTTTTAACTATTAATGTAATTTGGTGGTATCTGCTTGTCTTAATGATGCTAAGCCTGAAAGATACAACTCAACTAGATGGTAGGAAAATCCGTAAGTTTTTGAAAATTCTGTAAATCATTGGTATAAATGTCTAATTTGCAAGTTAACTGAAAAGGCCAAATGGGTTTCCTATTATCAAGGTGCACCTATATGATCACTTTCTTTGTTTCAGTTAACATTCAAACACCATRRTGGAAAAATAAAAGCMATCAAGTAGTCTAATGTTTCCACCAGATGCTGTCCTGTAAATTTTTCATACCAATCACAGAATACAGTTCAATCTTTACTTATGTGGAAGAATCCCTCTCAGTAAAATGCTCCCTGATATCCTCTTTYCACAACATGCAGTAAAGAGCAAATTACTTCTGTAAAATAAAACATCTGCTGGTTTTCAGTCACATCTGTGTGCTTTRTAAGATTTATGAGAAGAATTTCATCCACTCTTGTATAGGATCAGATACAGAGGCAGGACTTAAGTCCATAAAAATGAACAAGGATTTTAGAGCCTGGCACATCTCTAAGCTATGCACAGCAGGACCCCAACAAAACACTACCAAGAACTGCTTYGAAAGGTGTTATTCAGAATTTTTACCATTAGAAAAGCTTTCATTTACTTTRCATTTTTGGCTTACATTTTGGTTAAWGAAGYGAARAGTAACGAAGTTAAAAACTTCTTTTGCTCTGTAGGAGAAAGACAAGCACCTTTATGATCAAGACCGAATACCCTGTCCCCACTGGGACAAAAACCGGGGGGGAAAAAAGAGTAGCTTTTATGGCAAAATAATGAACTTAAAAGAGGAAAACAAACAACAACATATAAAAACAACAACAACAAAACCACACAACGAARCCCTACTCAAACCCCTCTCTGCCTTCTGAGGCTTTGAAGGCGAATGACAGCGCCCGCAGAGGCTTTGCGCGGACACCAGCGGAGCCCGCTCGGGCGCACGGCGCTCGGCGGCGCCAGGACGCGGTCCAGCAGGCGGAACATCGCCGCAGCTCCTCGGAGCTCGGCGTTGCTCGCCGGCGAAGGTTCGGGACAATGTACTCTGGCCGCCCGGCGCAGAGCCCCGGGGCTGCGGGGCAGCAGGTGCCGCGGGCAGCGGCCGCCTTACCTACGCGCGGTGTCCCGGGCCAGGCTCCGCCGCCGCCGGGCAGGCAGGGAGGGAGGGAGGCAGGGAGGCAGGGATGGAGGCGGAGCTACCGAGCCGCCCGCGGGAGCGCCGCGGGACGCGCCCGGGCCCGCGGATGCGCCGCCCCCGCCCCAGCAGCCGCGGGACGAGGGAACAAAGGCGCTTTGTGACAGCCCCCGGCGAGGGGAGGCTCCCGGAGAGCAGACCCCGAGGCGGCCGCCGCAGGTCCCCGCCGGCAGCTCGACGGGACAGGGAATGGCCCCGCGGGGAACCGTGCGCGGGCCCCGACGGCCCCGGCCAAGGGTGGGGGGAGCCCCTGGCGCCCTCGTGAGGAGAGCGCTGCCCTCTCCCGGCGGAGCGCAGGATCCGCGGCCGGACCGCGCGGGGGCAGCCCCCGTGTTCCCGCTCGGTGGCTGGAGCGCTCCGCTCCGTTCCCGCAGTCACCGGCGCTGGGCTAGAAGCTGCCCAGGCAAGGCGCTGGTTGATCAGCCTGCTGCCCGGCCCTTCTGCGCGTGTTTCGTGTTGCAGTGGATGSATCCCGACAAACCACACGACATCTTAGCTTCTCAGCTGCCACGTATACATGACATGTAACTTCAATTGTTCTTAAAAACCATCTTATGCTGACTCCCTAAGGCTTTTCCGCCAACCTGTTTCACTGGTTAAGAACAGTGAAGAACTGAGGATGTGGGGTTATGAGTACCAGACTGGGGGTAGACACTTGGCAAGTTTCATTTTGCTGCACTGTAACTTAATTCATAACCTGTCTGCTGTAGCTTGGAAAGCATACTTTCTTTGTAAAAGCAGCGTTAGAGGAATATTAAGCAAATTAGAGTGCTGCAACAGACCAGAGGTCAAAAAGATATCTCCCGATGAGAGATTAAATAGGATTTTGCTTCAGCCCAAAAGAACTATGGGGAAAACAAAGAAAAAATTGTTAATTTTGTTTTCTACTTGTTGTTACCTATGGTTTAGGTATGGTTTATTTGATCTGTTCATTGCATCTGTTAAGTGCGGTTGGGAACTAATTAAGAAGCAATGTTGAACACTTAACCAAAAAAAGGAGAAAGATGGGAGGGGAGAGGAAAGAAGGGTAGGCGGTGGGGAGAGAGTGCAAAGTCCCTAAGTACCCAACCAATGGGAAAGGGGACAGGGACCCTCCCCCCGTCGGCGGCTAAAGGATATAAAAAGGTTGCCCATTACAGCAAAGTGTTTTGTGCTTTCATCTGCTGKAGGGGAACACGCCTAATTCAACTGACTCGTTCAAAGGGATATTTTTGCTTCGAAGACGTTGTCCCCTCTCAATTATATGGACAAGTGAGTTACTTTTCAAATCCCTGAAGGAGAGAAAGAAGCCAGTAAAAMCCCATTACCATCCCATGTTTTTCAGCAACAATTTCATGGCTTTCCATACGTGTGTGTTGATTTCTAAAATGTGAAACTTTTCATTGTTTTTGCTTTGTGTGGCTGATCACATAAAAAAATCGTCTATGCAAGGAAGCAGGGACAAATGTCCAAAATTACAGAGAGAACCTGCTAGTTATGGTGTGTTCAGGATTTTGGAAAGTTAAACTTACCAGAAGGAAAAGAGGTACAGGTTGATGGGGTGCAGCCAGSTTAGGGATGGCTTGCAACCATCTTCCAGAACCTTTACTCTACATCCAGCCCCAGCAAACTTTACTGGAATCCTATCCAAGGATTGCTTTACTTCAGCTGCTACATTCACTCACCACTGAATATAGCAAGCTATCCACCTGCATGTTATCCTAGAAAAGAATACAAACACAGGSGTATCTGCAGCAGCTGTAGACCTAGGATTTCAATGCCAAATATTGTCAACTGAAAAAGATACAAAAACTATTMTCTAAAGGTTTTCCTATGCTTCCGCTAGCCACATATCAAACTTTAAAACACTGAAATGGATACATACTATAGACATGAATACTGTCAGTAAGAACTAAGTGTATTTTATGTCAAGGTTAGTGGTTTTCAACCCATAGAAAACTATGCTGCCRTGAGAAATGTGCTCCTTCAACTCCAAGCAATACTGGTTCACAGAATAAGGAGGCTCCAAGATGAGGCTCCCCACCACCCCCACTCCCAAAAATTAATTCTGTGTGAAATCTAAGGGCTATTGCCTGATTAGGTCACACAATTAAAAGCAGTACACTCATTTCCTAAAAGAYAAAAGAAGGTTCAAGTCTATTAACAAAATAAAAAAGTTAAGTAAGCACCAAGGAAATGAGAAGTTTGAAGTTTGCATGAACGTGGTCCTTGTTATTACCTGCTATCATTCTAAGTATTCAAAACCAGTAAATCCCAGTAGTCAAGAACATACATTGTTCAGGTAGTAACTTAGGGGAAGGCAGACAGCACTCCATGCTTTTCAGTCATAATTGTTAAGATTTTAGGTAGAACTTGCAAAACTGTTCTAGCTATTTCTATCACTGATCTGCCTTTCAATGTCACACATGAGCAAATTAATTTTGCAAGGAATTGCAAGGAAAAATTTGCAAGGAATTCCTATTACATCTCAAATTCCAGGCCAGGGGAAAAATTCAAGCCATAGAACAGGTTAAGAACTAAGTTCTACCCTAGTGTCATACTACATGTACTCAACAGCATTTGACACACCTATTTCCAAYGTATTCATACTGATCTAGCCCTGCTTGAAGTTAAAATAAACTACTGCCCTGGCATTTAAACAGTAGATTCAAATTCCATCTGCATGTGCAGATTGAAAGTAACAGAATTACACAAAAATTGAGTTTTGATACTTAAATATTTTCTCACTGCTATGCATATGCACTTCAATCATTAATTTAAATTTAATTAATCCTCCTTTAGAAGTATTACCCATTTTCTAGAAAATTGTAAYTCATAAATTCATATGCATCATTAAAAAATTAAACAAAACGTTTTCAATATACATAAACATGCACTTTTTGAGTCATTCTGCTGTGTGCTACTAATTCATGGAAATCTTAAATGGAGMTTAAGCTGAAAGRGAAWAAAGTATRTAGTCAAGTGTTATCAAATGTGTATGCTGTTTTCTTTTTATTTCCAAGGATGTGAGATTGGATATTAACCTTAAATAAGGGCACTGACACATTATATTTACACAAATATCGATTATTTTCTGGTAAATAAAAACTGAAAATTGTTGACTGCTGACAGTACTGGACAGACAACTGTAGAGGGCTGATGCCTGATGCCAGGCAGCCACCAAAGCCAGCCACTCACTCACTCACTCACTCTMCTCTGCAGCTGGACAGGGGAYAGAAAATATATTGAAGSATTCATGGGTTGAGATGAAGAGCAGGAGAGATCATTTATCAAATACCATGATGGGCAAAATAGGCTCAACTTAGTGATATTCGTTACATTTATTACTAAACAAAATTAGAGCAGGACAATGAGAAGTAAAATAAACCCTTAAAAACACCTTCCCCCCAGCCCTACCTCCTACCCCAGAGGCACAAGGAGAGARGGAATGGGGGTTATGGTCAGCTCATGACCTGTGGCTTCTCCCACTGCTCAGGGAGAGGAGCCCTTCCCCTGCTGCTCCATGGGGTCCCTCCCACAGAAAACAGATCTCCATGAAATTCTCCAGTGTCAGTCCATTTCACAGACAACAGTCCTCCCCAGACTGTTCCATGGGGTGCAGTCCTTTTAGGACAGTTTGTTCCAGGCTGGGAGCAGAGCCCTTCTCTCCATGGGTCTCCCACGGAGTCACAGCCTCCTCTCAGGCATCCACCTGCTCCAGCATGGGCTCCTCCATGGGCTGCAGATGGATCTCTGCATTCCCCACGGATCTCCATGGGCTGCAGGGGCACAGCTGATTCACCATGGGCTGCACCAGGGGCTGCAGGGGAATCTCAGCACTTAGAACATTTCCTGCCCCTCCTTCTTCACTGACCTCAGTGTCCACAGGCTTGTTCTTCTCACATATTTTCACTCTGCTCTTCTCTGGCTGCAATCACAACTGCACAATAATTTTGTTATCACCATTTCTAGTTGGCCCAGCCTTGGCCAGTGGCACATCCCTCTTTGGAGCCACCAGGGATTGGTTCTGCCAAACATGAAAGAAGCTTCTGGCAGCTTCTCACAGAGCCCACCCCTGCAGTCCTGCTGCTACCAAAAATCAGGCCATGTCAATCTTTAAGAAGTTATGTARCTCTGAAATAAAACTTTAAAACTAAATTGTTTGAAAAATACTGCATGGGCAATCCTGAAAATGTCCTTCTCTGTCTTCAGTAATCAAGCCTATTCAGCAACACAGTTTAAAAAATAGAACTTCAACATAGAGAGGCTTATTTTGAGAGTCACTATTGTAAGAAGTTACCAGGAGAACAGGTCCTGTCTTTCAAGTTCACAATTGTGACAATTTGTTGCAATGGGTGTCAGTAGTTAGTATTTTTTTCAATGATCTCTGCAACGCCATTACTTTTGTTTTCTTCTAAACAKGTATCTTTTTTCTTAGTAAAAGTAGCAAACAGTGCATCCATCATTCCCAAACATTCTAGTAGTTCTTCTTGATAGTCAATTTCTTTTCCGATAGCTTCCTGGAGTTTCAAGAACTGTTTATCAACTATCTCTGACTGCCCAACCACAGGCTGATAAATGTCTGTAAAGAAAAATATCAGTTATGGATCCRTAGATGTATAAAAACACAAAAATTTTATAAGCCAGTTAGAGACACATTCAAGTGTTCTAGCACAAGTCCAACATTCTGAAAAAATAAGACAACTTTAATGGTCTGTTCTGAAAGCAGTGGTTRTCTGTATTTACAGCAGCAGTATGTCAAACTAACAGAAACAGAAGTTTTTATGATCTCAAATATTTTTATCTCATTGAATAAGAGGAAGCTMTTTGTACTATGAAAACACAGATCCATGAAGTATCAAAGGTACTTAGAGACCACAAGGAGTTTCCTGCAGGCTGTGCAAATTGAATCCTGACTATGGCCAAAGTTATCTGGAAATATCTTTTTTTTGGATCACTCTACTGACAATAAGTCCACACATTTAAACAAAGCTATAAAGGTTTTGTAGTACTCTCAATCTTACTTGTAAGCTAACTATATRGCTTTGAGAATCTTTTTTGTGTTGTCTTACCAGTGATCATATCGGCAACAGTCACCAGCACAGGAGTAAATCTAGGCTCAATCACACGCCTGCAAAATTAGAAGACATTCCAATTTTACTGGTTCTGTCAACTGCACTCCACCACCACCAAGCAGCTTTCTCACACAGGCATACAGACAATTTTTTCTTGATGAAGAGATGTCACAGAACAGCAGTCAGAGATGCAAGTCAAAAAAAAAAAAACACATATGTGGTATTTACCTCCCTTCTTTCAGAAAGGCAGTGGGTGTTGAAGCAGTGTCAAAAAGCCTCAAGTACATAAAAACACAAGTTTCATGAAGGAGACGGAAAATAACAGACTAGAATGGCAAAGAAGTAGAGTATCTCATACTATCAGCAAAACTGTGCTGTGCTAACAGGTGAACWGTTTCAAAACCTTGGTATCAGAATGGAAAAGGCATGTGAGATTTCAGGAGTATTAGTGCTCTACCTGTGATCCGTTGAAAGTCTGTGCAAGTTATTAGGAAATAAAAGTGTCAAAACAAAGGGAGCTCAAGTTAAAATAATACCTTGCCACAAAGGTAAGCAGGAGATTAACTTGCTTCTCGTCTCGGCCTGCAAGTGCACTTCTCAGTGTTCCTCTGCGATGCAGTTCCTGCATGACTGCAACCGTGACTTCAGGAGTATGGAGCATGATGGGTGGCTGGACACATATGAAAAGAGTTTAGYACMACAGCAACATCTTTACACACAACACAGRGCTGGTGTCAGCACATGGAACCCAATTTAGATTCCTTTCAGTTACACACTAAAACAAAATTAGGAAAATGACAGGGAAAATTAACATCAGGTGACAGCACTGACAAGAAGAAAAACCAATGCCTCACCTCCAGTACTGCATCAAGAGCCTTGGAAGACTGAAAGCTCCTCAGCAGCTTATCATATTTTCTCAAAACACGTTTTACAGGCTTACTGACACAGAAATCTTCCTAGAATTCAATGAAAGAGTTCAGASTAAGACAAATATACACACACACACATAATGGATTAGATACACTACCAGTACTAATTTTATATATTCCCTCCCTTCCCTTTCTCCAATTTAGCACATTCCAAGAAAATAAATTTTTCAGAAATGTTTCAGCACATATTTTYTTACCACATCATACCTGTTTTGGCATGAAAGTTTTTCCTTTCACATAGGTTCTATATGCTGGTTGTCTCCTCTTTGGAGAGTTTTCAGTCTTTTCTTCCGGTTTTCTGTGTTTAACATTTAGCACCCCATTGGTCATGCCTACAACTATGGTTTCATCTTCAGGCTAGCACAAAGAAATCACAGAGTTAGGACCTAGTGTTTTATTTGTGCTCTATCATGTACGGATGTGCTCCACCATACACATTTTTTATATTTCTATGCTTTGTGGTAAGGTTGAAATCACAGTATCATAGATGACTTAAGATGGAAGGCCCCTCTCTGGGGTTCCATGATTGAATACTTTGTTCAAAGCAGGGACAGCTTCAGGGCTATTCTCATAAAGCAACATTAGACTAACTAGTGAATCAAGCTCAATTATGCATTAACAMCCTTCTGTAACTACAAGGTTTTGTTTTTCCCAAYRCCRTACAACTACCTTTGGCTATCAGGTMCCATGCASCAGGAGTGAAGCTATGAGAAAGCAAAGCTACCACGGAACAGGTTTTTGAGAAATAACTGAAAGTTGTTCAAAACACCAGTCWTTGGTAGATGTAATTTCACTTAGATAATGAAGTGGGTAAAAATTTCACCCAGAAAAATTGTGGATGCCCCATCCCTTAAGTGTTCAAGGCCAGACTGGATGGGGCTTTGAGCAATCTGGTCTGGCAGTGTCCTWGCCCAGGGCAGGAGGGCTGAAACTAGATGACCTTTAATATCCYTTCCAACCCAAGCCATTCTATGATTCTATGATATGATAAAACAGAATTATGACAGGTATGGATGGAGATCAGCTGGTAAATGGCTCATTCAAGGCCATCGATTGAAGCTTATGAATATTCAAGCAGAACAATGGGGAGCAATTCTTCACACAAGTATCAGAAATGTGGAACTCCTTGTTAAGGAATCTAGGTGAGGTTTCAAGTTTCATCAAGCTCAAGGAGAGACTGAACAGGCTTATGCATTAGAAATTCATTGAATTACACCAAAAYTACACTTTGATTAATTAATYTCTCWTCTAAARATGGATTTTGGKAGAATATCAACACACTTGCCCTGGRTTTAGTTTTCTATATGCATTTACTTATGGCTGGCTATAGTTGGAAGCAGCTGGTATTAGACCCATCTATGGTTTGACTCAGTAAAGGCATTATAATATTCTCATTTTAGAATTCAAAATTTTAATCAACAGAAAACAAGACGTTTCAAAAGACATATTATCTACATCTCTACAGTCCAGAGATGCTAAACTACAGGTATTGCAAATTTTGCAGATACCACAGGGTCTTAAAAGGCTATGGATTCTGTACTCTTTACTTCAAAAGAAAAAAAATTCCAAGTTTATTTTAGCTCAGCTCCCCAGGTAATATGGTAGGAAATGAAGACACTCCCTACACACACTTTCCTCTACATTCCAGCAGAGCAGGAAAATAGTCAAGTAGCCAGGTAAGGACACCTTACAGGCCCATTCACATGTCCTTCAGAGGCTACATAGGGGGATACAATATGACAACAGTATTATTTGCAAACTGGTGCTAACCTTCAAATTTCTGGCCAGCAGGTCACTTATCCACTGGAAATCAAGTGCTTCCGAGAAGTAAGAGTCTCTGCTGTCTGCGTCCAAGACATGCCTTGACAAACTTGTATATGCTCACACCCTTCATTCCTCCTCAGATCAACTGACACYACCAACTTTTAAAGCAAGTTCACACCTTATTCTAAATTTCTCAACTATTCTCAACTGTTTTCTCAACTATTTTATTGCTGCCATGCAAAAGAGCTTACAGCATTCCTGAAAGGCAAAAGGTGAGTACGATCTTCCTAAAGTCAAAGGACCTCCCTTCTAAAGTGAATGCTTTCCCTATGATGTACACTGTCATTCATAAACACAAGATTTTGTACTGATCTAGTCAGGTAACATGGTATTTGAATCTAGTATGTTTAAAACCTCTTAGTGTTTGTTACTCAGCAGAAACGTATTCAATCTCTCTACTTTGCATGTACAGCATTCTTCTGGAACACCCAATAGCTGTGAAAGCAACAATTATTCCCTTCAGTGACTTAAAAGGTATCAAGAATTACCTTGTTTAGGAAGACTTCTAATGCACTTACCGACAATGCAAGACTGAGGATGGATGTTGCATAGTTGAAGCTGTGGACTACTTTGTAGGATGTAGTGCTGTAAATCTTCACATGCCTTCACAGAAGAGTAAAGATAAAAAATTGTTAGTAAAGCTGTACTGTAGTACTTTACAGAAACTTCATCACTCCCATCTTCTACAGATTGTTTAAGGTAACTGAGTATTAATACAATGCATCCCTCAGACTACCATTGAGCTTCTTAGCTATCACTCCTGCAGCAGTGATGCTCTCTTAAAAGGTATTCACAAGTCACGTCAGGATTGCTCTTACCCCAAGAAAGGTGAAAATGGGTCAAGAACAGAAGAAATTGAAGGCAGGTGTAGTGACTATTTGAATTCAGAAACGCATATTAGGAAAACACTAAGAAAGCATGTCTTCAAATTTGCTCTTAAATTTTAAATACAAGATCTACTTGCAGTTTCTGGGAGTAAATCCATAGATATTATTGTATTCAGGTACCCCTTAAGGCTTCGGTTGGAAGTATTAAATATTTAATGAATGGGAAACCAAAATATTATCTTACAAGGATAAAATTTAGTGTTATGTAATCATAAAGCCTGAGGTAGCCTAGGAAATACAGCAGGGAGGAGGAAAACAGACCCACTGTCATTTCAGATCACTTTGTATTTCTAATGTTTTAGAGACAAGACACCAAGTACCAGTATCTATCAACTGAAACTAAATGAAAAACCAAAGAGGTCATGTTCACAAGCACTCTTGGGTACAAGAAGCAACAGCAGAGAGACACAAAACCCAGGCTTTAAAAAAGTGAATACTAATATACTTTTAGCTATTTAAACTGCATTAAAGAATATTTAATATATGAAGACTAGAAAGGTCAGTTTAGAGATTTCAAAAACTGACCACTTATTCAGAAGTTCCCCATATGCCTTCCCAAACAGCACACACAATCCTTACTGATATTCAGATTACTGAGAGGAAAAGGTTAAGGTTTAAGGATCATAAAATCATAGTACAGTTTGAGTTGGAAGGAACCTTTTAAAGCTCATTTAGACCAACACCCCTGCAAAAGCAGGGACAGCCTCACAGTAGGTACCCTGGCCCCAAAACATACTCTTAAATAAAGCCCAAAAACCACACACAGCATAACACTGATGTGAAATAATAGCTTTCAAAGAAAAAAAGTCCTAAAGAATGCAAACATAAGGAAGCCACAAAATATACCAACCTGTCCAGGGATCCTGACAATAACCTTTGTCCAGAGCTGTTCAGGCACAAACAAGTCACAGTTTTATGGTGATTTTTAAGTGAAACTAGTAATTGTCCACCTTTTAGTACATCCCAAACTTTGACATATCGACCCCCTGTGAAGAGGAAGCACACAAAACAGTCTTTTATATGTACACATTTATGCGTCCCTGAAGAAGTTTTTACAGAGTGATGCAGTGTCTCCTTCACAGGTACCTTTACCTCCTATCAGTTTTCTGTACCTACTCACCATCCTCTTCCACTCTATCTCCTGGCACAAGCCTGCTCTGTTTTTTAGGCCATTCTGAAAGGAGCTGAATGATTCAACCATTCTCCAACCATAGCCATTATCCAAAAAAAAAAAATCTATAAACTGTGCAATTACAGTACTTCTGATGCAATGGCAACAAGAGACTAAAAAAGCTTGTCAACATGAACAGAAAGACACAGTCCCATCCTTTCAAAACCTAAGTATGCTAATTCCTTCACTTTAGAATTGGGCCAATTAGTCTGCATTTTGTTATTAAAAATAACTCTGGGGGCGGGGGGGGGGGGAGAAGTAGCAACTACAAGAATACCAAAATGAAGACAAAAAGGAAAGACCCCCTACTTAATCTGGCATCCGCCAGATGAACACAGGTTCCTACAGAAGATATTTGAGAAATCCAACTATTACATCACTTACCACTTCATTATCAAACTAAAACACCACACAAAAAATAAGTGGCTGGAGTATTCCCCAGATGAGGACCACAGAAAAGACATTTGAATTATCTGATTTTATAGAATTACCTGCAGATACCAGAAGTCCACCAGATGGAAACAGAAGCACGCTCTCCACAGGATGGCCATGTTCTATCGTCATGACACTACTCTTTGTTCGTGCATCAAACAGTTTCACAGTGTGATCATAGGAACCTGCAAACACCAGCATAAATCAGTTTCATAATTTCAACTAGTTCAGGAACTAAAACAGCCATGTCCTACCATCTAAAGGAGTTCCTGGCAATAGCAATAGTTTTAACCCATACATGTAAAAACACCTTGTGATTTACCTTGGTTAATTTACAGTCTTGGGGCAACATAAGTTTTCTAATTCTAGCCCTAGCTACATGTCAGTCAGTAAAAGTAACTGGCTTTCATTTCATTTCACTTCCATTATTCAAGTGTATTTTTAACAATAAATACCAAGCAGCCTCATAAAACCTAGCCTCTTGTGCCTCTTGAAAAAAGGAATACTAGTGTTTTTTCACAGTTTACCACAGACTGATACAAAGCTACTGCTAGGAAAACTAAAACCAACTGGTTCCAAGTAACTCCACATGATCTCACGTTTTTTAGTCTGCCAGTTATGGGCTGTACAGACTAGTGTCCTGCTCCAGAAACTTGATACAACATTTCAGTAACATCCAGCCAAAGGATACACCCACAGTATTTTCTTTTAAAAGTTCTGTTAACCCTAATAGGCTAAACCAAAAAGATGTTAAAACTCAGTTCCCGCAGTTTTCCCTAAAACATCAGTGTCAAGGTTAAAAAACAAGTAAAAAAAGGAAACAACAAAGTAGGCATTGCACAGACTGATCCTTCATGACTAAAATACAATAAACGTGACCCTACTATATCAAAATAATCTTTAATTCAATCCAAGAGAGTATAAATAAGAAATAAAACCAAACCTGTTATGAAGACATCTGCATTCACTTTACTTGCACAGCCACATCTCACATAGTCAGTATGTTCACTGTAAGAGATGATTTCTGTGGCACTTGGAATATCCCACAAATTTGATGAATAATCATCACCACCAGAAAATATTCGGTATTTATCGGAGAGGAAGCCCACTAGATGAACTGGTCTAGAAAACAAAATCCACAGTACCCAAAGTTAAAATATATCCATGCTTCAAGAAGAGTTAGTTATGATGAGTTTGTTAAAGTACTCTAACCTACAAGTGCAGTGTTTAACATCAGAACTTATAAGCCTCACTTTATAACAGCAAATTTCAAGTATGGCTGCTTTGAACAATCTTCTTGTGCTTTAAAATCACTATTGAAGTCTTTATTATTACCATAATATCCCAATAGATGTTGCAGAACATACAGGTATGCAAATGCAGGTGTGCACAGGTATGCAGTCAGCCATTAGAACGTAACACCCAGTTTGCAAACAGACTTCAAACATAAACACTCTTAAAGGTCAGTCTGGGTACTTCCCACTGAAAGGAGGACTCTTGTTCTACATAGATAAAACACACATTGATCTTCCATAGCACAGAAGTCTATTGAAGTGTTGTTTAATCCTCACTGATACATCAGAACTCCTAATTTCTTCCTCACCCCACCCCAAGCTATCATTATGCACTTTTTCTGTTTCCTTTGTTTGTTTGTTTTTTAAGGAATTCCTGCTTTTCCTAGCATATTTCTTCATTGTTTTTGTTTAGACACTCTTTAGAACTCTTTTCCTACATGCATCAAATAAAATGTGGTTATCAATGCAATGTACTCAGAAGACTGTATCTACACACGGTATTAAGAGACACCTACGTGAAACAGAAGATTTATTTACTCTTCTACATACTTGAATCCTATGTAGAATTTTTTTAAAACTCRCTCCCATTTTTTAATTTAACTTCAAAATCTGCTTTCCTGTAAGACCTACACAAGACAGTTGAAAGCAATATAAATCAGTATTACTCAGATTTTCAATAGCATGTGAGACCAACACATAATTATAATTTAACATAAATTCTGTGCATCGCTGAGGCACTGGAACAAGTTGCCCAGAGAAGACGGGGATGCCCCTTCCCTGGCAGCGTTCAAGGCTAGAGGCTGGATGAGGCTCTGAACAACCTGGCAGATGTCCCTGCCCTGCGGCAGAGGGGTTGGAAGAAGACAATCTGCAAGGCCAAACCACCCGGTCTGCGATGAGTCTGTGATGTACAAGTAAGTTTACACGCACAAATGAAACAAACTAACGTCTTACTTGGTATGACCCTCGAACTGCCTCAGAGGTGCTTTGCCGCTGACATCGAAGAGGCAGATGCTGCCGTCCTCGCTGCCGGCGGCGAGCAGGCGCCCGTCGTCCCTGTAGGTGGCACAGTACGCAGCCTGCCGGAAGCGAGAGAAAGTCTTGATGGGCTCCTGGGAGTAGCGGCCGTAGATGTGGATCTGGAAAAACGACAGAGCTTTACGTCCCCTWGTGTGATACCAGCTGAAGAACAAAAGCATGAAAGCCTCAGAAAAGCCACTTACCCTCGAGGATGCTGTGACAGCGTAGTTATACGGCGGGACTGGGGAGAAGTCAATTTTATTTATTGCACCGAATTCCTTTATCTGAACAGGCGTCTATAACAAATGTGGTAAAGATCATTAAATACACATAAGCACACCATCAAGTATGAAAGTAGCAAAATAAAAACCATCTTTCCGACACAGAACTCAAGACTCTATTAGAATCAAGAATCAAAAAGTGAGTTTCACTTCTGCCAGGCTACTCCTGCTCTTGTAACTTTTTTGCAATTCACGCATTACAACTGACCCGTTAACTACGTGTTTTGAGGCTAAAAACTAACCCACCCGTGTTCAAACAAAACTCCATTGTAACTGCACGAAAGTAGTAAAAAAAAGGCATTCTGTGGCAGCAACTGCGATATTGGGCCGCCTCCTCCTACCTTGTATCCCCGCCAGTACAGCGTGTCCTGCGTGATCCTCTCCCCGAGCTTGGGGCACGCCTGCACCACCACTGGCTTGTACGCGGCCATGACGCGCGGGGCCGGGGCTCAGCCGAGGGGCGGCCGGGGCTCAGCCGAGGGGCTCGGGAGAGGCCGATGGGCCCGGGCCACACGGAACACGCTGCGCCCCGGCGATGGCGGGCACCGCCTGCCGCGAGGAGAGACGGCGAGCGCGCCGGCAGTGCGTCATCAGAGGGCGCCTCTCGCGGGCCAATCGGCGGGGCGGCGAGGCCGCACTTCCGGCGGCGGCTGCTGAAAGCCGAGGTGAGGCCGGGCCGGGGCCGCGCGTTGCGGGCGTCCCGCCCCGGGCCTGTCCTCACCGACCGTCTCCAGGGACAGGGGACGGCTCCAGGCGCCCGAGGCTTCCTGCGGTACTGTGAGCAAGCCGCGGCTATTCTGGGGTTACCTTTATCACTCCAAAAGGGATTAGGGTTTCTTCTACGTGTGTTGTAGAATCAATATATTTTACTCGGGTTGCGAAAGACATAAAGGAGTTTAAAGTCGTTTTAGTTTTCCCCTCAAGTCTAATGTTTCTGGGAAATAAAGTCATCTTCTTACAGCTTGTTCCTGGTTTGGTATAAACCTGGTTGGTTGTCGTGTGGGTTTTTTTGTTGCAGCTAGTAAGTATTCTGAAGCATCATTTCACATGGATGAAACTCCTACTGACTTAATAATGGAATTTGGTTTAAACATTCAGGTGCTGAAAYGTAAATGGAGATTTTGGTCACTAACTTGTGAAGCAACACTTCACCGGTGTTTTGTCTGACAAAACTAAATGCCATAAGCTTAAATAAAGTTTGATGTGTTTTTTATGCGTTATTTTACCAAAATGTTCTTAGCCTGTGTTACGTCTGTTCTGCCGCAGGTTGTCCAGAAAATTTGGCCTGGCTGGCCAGAATTACTCCTGAATGGAAACAATGAGGCATCGTTTTGCATGAAACTTGTACAGGAGTGAGATCATGGCATCTTCAACAAACTTAGATGTCGGGGCCCAGTTAATTGTGGAAGAATGTACCACAAGCTACAGCCTTCCACCCATGCCAGACATTAAAGTGGAGCATCAGCTTGACAGTAGCACAGAGGAAGGCCCAGCTCAGAGTGTCACCATGGGGATGAAATTCATTTTGCCCAATAGATTTGATATGAACGTCTGCTCGCGATTTGTCAAGTCTTTGAATGAGGAGGACAGTAAAAATATTCAAGATCAAGTCAACTCTGACCTCGAAGTCGCATCTGTCTTATTTAAAGGTTGAATTTATGGTATAAAATACTATCTGTGGACTGTATCATCCTGTTATTATGTTTTCTAAAAGAAAACTGCTTTATATGTGTATGGATCAGTTTTCTAAGATGTGTTGCTCTAATGTTTTTATTACATATTTAATGGATAATTAATGTAAAAGTTTTCTCCAAGATTACTTTTTATACATTTAACATATGATATTAACTGAAAAATCAGTGGCACAGAAAGTCTCTTAAGTTAGTAAGAGCTGATGCTAATTAGGAAAACAAGCTGCATTTGTATGGCATGTCCTACAGCATATGCTTATTTACAAAACACTCCTGAAAGCACTATATGATCACTTCAGCTTCAGTAGCTTTTAGCAGCTTGTTGTGTCTTTTCATGAGGGTGATAAAAGATAACGTAGGCCACACGTGTTTTGTCACTGTGGCTGTACAAAGCCTCTAGTCCTAGCAATGGGCTTGCACATTACTTGAAAGCAAATGCTGCTTCAGGTCTGGATCTCTGCAGCTAATCCAGCCTTTGTGAGGCAGCTTCATTAGAATTGATCCGTGCCTTTTCACAGCTAAGGATATTGATACCGAGCAAAATTAGGACTTCCATCTACTTCCTCTTAACAATTGTGGTTTCTAGCACTTGCTGTCATATTTCAGACTGTTAGTGGTATATCTTTCTAAGAGGTTCATGTGACCTGTTTTCTGTAACAAATGCAAACACAGGCCTGCTTTGGATTTTGATGGTTTCACTGACTTGTATTGCTTGGCTGCAGTTCAGCCATTGTAGTTTTCAAACTTTTTTGATTCACCTCTAGTGCTCACTAGCAGACCTGCAGGTCTGGGTGGCTGATTTACACCCATCAGCAATAGGGTTGTTTTTGTGAGGTAGCATTTGTAAGTCCTTTAGAAGTAGTCCTGCTAATCCAGGGACCATAGGTGGAAAACTGTGGTATGACAGTTAGTTGTAGCTTTTGATTGGCAAACAAAACATAATTTTGTTATACTGTTACACTCTGTTACATGCTACTTCTTTTAATTAGTTCTCTCCCTGAATTTGTGCTTGCATTTATGATCACAAAGTTCTCTGTGGTGTTAATTGTGTGTGTGTGTGTTAATTAGCTTCTAGTCATTAATTACTGGTGCACACCGGTGTCAAATCAATTAAGCCAATATGGAGTTTAATCCTTCAATATGTCTTTCTGGTATTTAATCTCAAAACCAAAAGCTGCTTTTGAGAATTAGAAGCCAAGACAACATAAAAATATATTCTGTAATAAAATTCCATTAGCTTCTAGGAGAAAGCAAGAAAAGTTAATATAAAGGAGCACATCAGCAGTGAATGACTTCCTGTATTCTAAGCAGTGAGCTGCTGTTTTATTTTATGTAAGTTAGTGTGGAACCTGTCTTCCTGCTGAATAAGTACTCATCAGACATTTGTAATGCTGTCAAAATTTTATCCAGGAGTGGGAAGAGCCCTGGGGAAGAAAGTTAATGAAGGTTGTCTCCACTCGTGCAGTGGACTAGTTAGGGAGCAGGCAAAGGCTGAGCAGGTACCTGAGTGCATGTCTGACCAGAGCTGCACTGTGTTATTGCCTTGGAGAGTGTCTATAAGAAGATGACAAGTAAAACCTTCTTAACATAATAAATCCATACCAGGCATGTTGAAAAATCTAGACAAAGTCTTACCTCATTTAGACACTAACTTGCCTCTGGGTGACATTATGCCATACTGAACATGTGAAGTAGCATAATTGTTTTATGCTAGAAATTAATGCAGCCCTTTATTCAGCTTTCACAATACACAGTGGGAAAAGCACGTGTCACAAAGCTTTCTTAACATGGATTTTAAAGGTCTTGTGATAACTGGTGCTTTACAGTTTGACTTAGAATCTATGGCTTGCTTTTAATGCTCTTATTAGTACTGAAATCCTCTCTGCTTTTTGTTCAATGTAGCTGAATGCAACAGCCACACTTCTCCTTCCCCTGGTATCCAAGTAAGACATGTTTATACTCCATCAACTACTAAGCATTTCTCACCAATAAAACAATCAACTACTCTAACAAACAAACACAGGGGAAATGAAGTCTCTACAACACCTCTACTTGTAAACTGTAAGTATCCTTCTGCCTTACTACTAACAATTCTTTTGTGACCTCTACATTCAATGCTTAACAGATTTATGCAGTTTTTTTCTTTGGTGTTGCAATGAACTTTATATTTAGGAAGAAGACACTGACATAGTCTTGTCTAATTTCACATGGGTCCAACCATAAAAGAGTCATCAACCTGATGTATGGAATTCATGACTGAATTTTATTTTCCAGAAAGAAAAAAACAGAAAAACCCTTACCTATACTTTTTAAAGCAAGAATTAGACTCTAAGTTGGAAGTTAATGTACGTCATGCCCATGTTTTCAGAACTTGTGCATCTTAAAATTAGATTATCGGTAAATGCTGCAGGATACTTAAGATATAATGTAGTGTAAACACAGAATAGTGCAAGTGTCATGATTGTAACAGATCTTGAAAATCAAGGAAGCATTATTTCAGGTGAGGTCTTTTTCTGAATTGTCAAACATTTCCTTTATAAATTAATTTGCTGTAATTTACTTTGTCAGTAAATTATTTTCTCTAGAAATTGCAAGTAGATTTTTTTAAGGAAAAATGCTACTTGCATGGAGAAGGATTAATTGGGAGCTGCAGTGTAGGCCACTGAACAAAATACACCATCTTTCTGACCAAACTAAATTTTCATGTAGAGACTTGGAAGAGGACAGTGAACATTTACAGTTAATGTAATCATTAGCTAATTTTGTTACTACATCATAACTACAAGTGGATAACTTACTACATACACTCTCCTGAGTGCCTTTCAGGCCTGCTCCAAGTTGCAGTTACCAAAAACATGCAGTTTTTTGTGGGATCAGAGGTTATTTCTTCATAGTCTCTGAAATAATCAAAAAAAATCCTGCCATTTTTGTTTTCCCCTCTGTATGTCAAGTTGTGTGTAGTTTTGTAATGTCTGATCTATTCCACATTATAGTGAGTAAGAGTCACACTAGAAGCTTTCTTTGTTGAGTAGCAGGACAGGTCTTCTAGTGATTCAAGTGGGATTTTTAAATTAAACATTCTTAATTTATCAAAATGTGTTTATTTTTGTTTGATAAATGGGTCTTAAAGTAACCTTGGGTTGCTGATCAAGCAGCAGTGAAGACAGCATGTTACTTTGTAAAGCGTTAGTGTGGGAAGTACCCTTGCTTTCAAGAATGACTGCTGTATTGGTTTAAAAATTACCTAGATTTATGAAACTCTTTGGAAATTTTTCAGTTTTTAATAATGATTTAAGTTCAGAGGGTAAGATGACATCATCTACACTCTCAATTCCAAGTTCTGCTGAAGCCAGTGGACATGTTGTGTTCAGCTCTAAATAGAGTAGAATGAAAAGTGGTGTATGTAACACATGCTTTTGCTTCCCTTTTTGCAGCTTTATCAGTTCATCAGCTTGCTGCTCAGGGAGAGATGTTATATCTGGCCACACGTATTGAACAAGGTGAGACAGAAGGAGGTTAAATGCCTTCCTTTTTTCTTGGGGCCATTTATATGCTGTTGTGTGTGACCTTTTCCCCAAAGCTGTATAGTCCTCAATTCTGGTACAAATTGGAGGACATTTGAGGTATCTGTTCTTTGCAGATGTGGACTGTTGTTTTCTATCAATCTATTACTCTCTCACTGTATGATTTGCATTTTGAATTAAAACATTAATGTTAATAGAAATAGGTAAATCCTTTCCTCTCCCTGCTACCTCCCAAGTAATCCATGGAACTAAGAAAAGAATATCTTAGTTCTGTTTTAGCAGTTTATTTTCAATTTACCTTTGTAATTTAAAACATACTTCTATTAATGGTGGTTTTCCAATTCTATTTATCAGTCGGTTTAAGGACCTGCATGTCACTAATTTAAGCCATGGCTCACACCTGCAGTGTAATAGTACTACACATTCCAAATTGTGTGGCATTTGTGTGTTCACAATACATGTACAAAATTTCAGCTCTACCTAACATACTTATGAATTTATTAACAGTAATAGTAGTAACATTAATAGTATATTCTTACTGCACAAATAGTAATCACCTATGCTCTCAGTGCATCCTTGTTGAAATGTTTATTGGAAAACAGATAGTGAGTCACTGAGTCTAAATACTTTGTAGTAAGCCATGTATATGAAAAGCAAATTAATTCTGGAATGTCAGTAGCTATTAAAAATGCTTATATTGGTTCTGTGATAAGCATGGGACTTTTAAAGTACTTAGATACTAAAAAAAGATCCCACTGAAATATGTCAGCCAGTTAAAAGAAGTTCTATTTTTCTTCTACCAGGTGCAGTTGATGTAGACCTTAATTGTTTTCACAGACCACTTTATTGATTACATGAACTTTGTGGGGAACTGAGTTGTTTTATCTATATTACTATACAAGTTCATTCTTTACAAAATTTTGTGGCTCAATCTATTGAAAAAAATCACTGTCTGCACTCTAATACAGGATGTACCTCTTTATTTTTCAAACATCCTTTATCTTCTTTACAAAGGTGAAGCCAGATTACAGACAACTTGTAGTATTTCTGAGTAAAAACAGAGTTTCATTTATAGATCTTAAAAACTTAAATTTTAAAATACTAAATTAAAGGCTGAAATTTTACTTTGGTCAGTTGGATGTGTTTTTCTTCCTTGGACAGAGATACTACCACCACCACTGGGACAAAATTTTGTTTTAAAGTTGAAAATTACTTCTTGGTCACACTGGTTCCTGGTGAATAAATGTTCACCATCAACACATTTCACCAGCTGATATAGTGCATTGTGAAAAGGATTACTAAGTTATATATTTTCCTCTGAACAGAAAATTTAATCAATCATAAGGATGAAGAAGGATTTACCCCTCTGATGTGGGCTGCAGCTCATGGGCAGATAGCAGTAGTGGAATTTCTCCTCCAGAATGTAAGGAAAAAAATCACAATTGATTTTTGAATTCATTTACTCTTTGGTTTGTTTTGCCTTCTTAAGTTTGTCAATGCTGATACAAGCTCAAAAGTTTTCAAGTTAAGGTCTATGTAAAAACCTCAAATTTGCTTATTTTTCTAAATTGATATTTTATTTCAGGGTGCAGATCCTCAGATTCTGGGGAAGGGCCGAGAAAGTGCCCTCTCACTGGCCTGCAGTAAAGGATACACAGATATTGTCAAAATGCTGCTCGACTGTGGAGTTGATGTCAATGAGTATGACTGGGTAAGACTCAAGCTGGAATTTAGGGTGCCTTGGTCAGAAAATTGAAGCAGGACATAGCATTGGCCTGAGTTTAAAAATTGTTCTATCTTCTGAAATACCTGAGAATTTCAAAACTTCCATAAGACAGGAGAAGTTGATGCCACTAGTTCTGACTTCTTGATAGAAAGAGAATGAGACTAATGCTGACTTCTTCTAGAAATGTGATCTTAGCACTTGAACAATATACTCTTACTGGTACATGGAATCATATTCGTCTGTTAAGGAATTACAATTGCAGACTGCCTAATTAAGTGTCTGAGGCATTTCTCTGCTTTTGCAGAATGGAGGCACACCCTTGCTCTATGCAGTACATGGGAACCATGTGAAATGTGTAAAAATTC
Source organism: Alauda arvensis (assembly GCA_902810485.1). Taxonomy (NCBI): domain Eukaryota; kingdom Metazoa; phylum Chordata; class Aves; order Passeriformes; family Alaudidae; genus Alauda; species Alauda arvensis. The sequence continues at coordinate 1,851,979 of CADDXX010000091.1, read as the reverse complement.
TACTCGGTAAGCAGACTGTCCAAAACAAGTTATCAGTAATAATGTACAATTATTATCAAATAATCAAATATTTTTGTATTTTTGACAATGATTGTCAAATATTTTTGACAATCATTGTCAAAAATACATGATTCTATTCCTGTTGTACATAGAAAGTGGTGCTGATCCAACTATTGAAACAGATGCTGGCTATAATTCCATGGATTTGGCTGTAGCCTTGGGCTATCGGAGTGGTGAGTATTGCAAATGTAAACCCTTTAAAAAATTTTAATTTTTACAGCTCGTCATTTATGTAGCTGCTGTAATGGCCTAGTACAGGTATTGCAGCTCTTAACATGTTACCTGTCCTACAAGTCTTAATAATCCTAAATGCATCAGGCCAAAATGGGTAGGAGCTTGCATTCTTGTTTCAGAAAGTCAGGCACTTAGTAAGAGAATGTCACTGACCTGGACCTGTATCACTGGACACAAATAATGCCGTTTAGGGCTGGTGCAGCCATGACTCAGACAGAGGGAGCTGAGCTGCTCCATCACCCTGTACAAATAAGTAACTGGACAGTGATAAAAGGCCTGCAGCCCTCCACACCCTACTTGACTGGCATGATGTTATGTAGTTTTTACATCCTTCTTCAGTCAGATCAGCTCTAGCTTTAGTTTGTATTGGAGGCAGACAGTAATCAATGAATTATACTATCCAGCTTGATTATGGAAACCAGAAGCAAAGAAGGGACTCCTTGTTGCTTTTTCCCCTCATAGCTGCTACATTTTGAAAACTGTGAAATGTCTGCCATTACAGAAATGAATGAAATCAGAAAGTAAGCCCAGCACTGTATGTGTAGCTTCTCTAAGCAGTGCCCTGTGCTTATGAATGAGTCAGTGTAATGGATTAACCCCAGACAGCAGCCAAGCCCCACACAGCAGCCAAGCCCCACTCATTCCCCCACCAGAGAGATCAGGGAGAGAATCAGAAGGGTGAAAGCTGGAGAACTCATGGATTGAGAAAGAGATAGTTTAATAGGGAAAGCAAAGGCTGTGCACACAAGCAAAACAAACCAAGGAATTAATTCAGTGCTTCCCATGAGCAGGCAGGTGTTCAACCATCTCCAGGAGAGCAGGGCCCCGTCATGCCCAGGTTACTTGGGTAATGTGCTTCTTTCCCCCACTTTATACACTGAGCTTGGTGTCACATGGTCTGGAATATCCCTTTGGTCAGTTGGGGTCACCTGCCCTGGCTGTGTCTCCTCCCAGGCACCCCCAGTCCCCTCCCCAGTGTGGCAATACCAAAAGCAGAAAAGGCCTTGGCTCTGTGCAAGCCCTACTCAGCAATAACAAAAACATCTCTGTATTATCAACCCCTGTATTCAGCACAAGACCAAAACACAGTCCCATGCCAGCCACTGAGAAGAAAATTAACTCTATCCCAGCTGAAACCAGCACAGCACAACTTCACAGGAGCCTACATAGAAGAATGCTTCAAGAGCTCAATCTCAAAGTGTTTCACAGAAGTTTCTAATAAATGTTTATGCCTACTTCCTGTTTGTAGGCTAAAAATTTGCTTTACATGTCCTATCAGGCTATTCAAACCAAAGAGTTGATGATGACCCCCAAAAACATTGTTTGCCTAACTGGGTGTATTCTATTTGCATTATATAAGGCTTTTGTTTTCTGAAGGAATGCTGACTTCATTCATAGAGTGAATTTTACACGTCTGTTTTTTATTAAATGATTGCACAGGACAAGCAGGTATCTGCCAGAAAAAGCAGTATAACCCTAAAAATACAAAAAAACCCCACACTAATTAACCTCATCTCTTTCTCTGTTTTAGTTCAGCAGGTTATTGAGTCTCATTTACTAAAGCTACTTCAAAATATCAAGGAGTAATGGTTGGCTCTTCTACACGTGCCACATCTTGGCTTGGAGATTTGAACTGCTCTTTAGCTCTAATAGGTGACAAGAGTTGGTTTGTAACTTTAACTCAGTGCAACTATTTCCTGGCTTTAGTTAAGCTGTTTAGTGTTCTTCCTCTTCTTTCACTGTTGTTGATACAAATGTGCAATGTCATCCTTTTCCTAAATATATTTTATATAATTTTAGAAGAGTCAGTTGTCGTGCACGAAAAGTTTTGTAAATAAACCCAGTTTTGACCATCTAAATGTTTACAGTGAGTGCAGCGGGTGGCACTATGCCAAGTGTCCCACTTCATCACATCATTGATACATATTCACAGGAAGTAATCTGTTTAGATATTGAGGGATATCACCACAGAAGATAGATATCTGTATTGTTAATAATACCACAATGTGTGCTGTGTGTAAAATATTGAGATCCCCAGTTAATATTTATCCTTGCTGGAGCCTCAGAACAGGGTTCATTTTTGCAATAGTGAGGAGGGGGCTAGGACCCAGAGGTTATTCTCTATCACCTCATTACTAAGAGGAGGAGGTCCCTTCCAGGCAGAAGGAGTTCCTTCCAGTCAGGGCAGACTGGTTGCAGTAGGATTGGTGGAGCTCTGCAGTAACCATTTTTGTATGTGAATCACTCTTTTGTATATTGATGCTGTTAAAGTTTGTTTTCTTACCTCATTGCTGTTTCCAGTAAATTTTTCATATCTTAACCTGTGATCTTTACCTTTTTTGTCTCGAATTCTCCTTTCCATCTCACATGGAAAGCAGAGAGGGAATGGGTGAGCAAGCAAGTGGCAGTATGGTTTGAAGCTCCCAGTGGGAGCACTAAACTGGGCAGTATTAAACCACAGCAGTCTTGTTTGGCACCCACTATGGGGGCAGGAAGGATTGAGATTACACATAAAACCGGAGGGGATTGGAAATAAATTTGATCTAAGCATTTGCTGTATTGGGGAGGGAGCTGCTGTTCACAGTGTTGCTTCATCTGTTGGTGTGAGTACCTAACCCTTTATATATTCCTGTATGTGCTCCTCCTTATGCTAGTTTTCAGAGGAGGGAGAGGGATCAGGATTGTTCTGTTGCTGTACTGTGTGACATCAGTTTATGGCAATATCAAGGGCAGTGAGGGTCATTTGGGGTATGTATTCAGTGCTGCTCTCCTACTCTTACCTCAGGCACTACTTTTTGGGACTCTATTAACAGTCGTGGCCTATCTGGCAGGGGGGAACTGGGGAGGACAATTTTCCCCATCTTCTCACTCCTGTTAAAAGAGTTTTTGAGAATTTTGAATTCTCTCTGGATGTTAAGAAGAACATGTTCTTGTTTATAATTGTGGCAGGTCTCCCGAGTGCAGTCTGCATCATGTTTAGATATTTCTAGAGAGGTTATTCAGACATCTGCCCTGTGGGTAGATAGTCATGCTTGGCATGGAATATGGGAGAAAATGAGGCAGCTTTTGAAGGACTACTGTGCTTCAGTGGTTTGGAAGTTCACCCATGTGAAAATCCACAAACGCCAGAGATTTATGTCCAAAAAGGAGACAGAGGGAGAGAGTCCTCTGGGGCACACACCCGTGGGGAATTCTCTCTCAGGGTTTTGGAGGGTGCAGCCTCCTTTTGTCCTAAACTCCTGGCCACATGTTTCCCTTTTCATTTCCTCGCTGGGTGAGGTACTAGGAAGGTACAGCATTCCCAAACCGCCTACCCATATGCCCCCTTGGATCTGTCATTTTACCCCAAAGTTCAGAAGGTTCACACTTGTGCAGACCTTATCTGTCTCAGGAACCAAGCTGTCCGGGCTCTTCAACAAACCTGCTGCCTTGAATTTATTAGAGGCAGTAAGATCCATTTCAAAGACGTTAACACTCATAGCCTTCACCCATCAAATTACTTGTAAAGACATTAGCACACATCTTTCACTCCTGAACAACTACGGGATTCTGATAAAGTGGCAGAAAATGTGAAGGAAAACTGGTGCATCAGTTCCAGAGAGGCACGAAGTTGCACGACATGGTCGGCCCTGGTTACTCTTTCCTGGCTGCTGCTTGACCCTAAACAGCACACTCAGGGGAGAGGGAAGAAAGTGGACCACCAGGCACCATGGCCACTCAAACTGCAGCTGAACCAGAGGAACAAACTCTGCTGGTAGTGTTGTAAAATATACCAAGTTTAAAATTTTTTATTTTATAATTTCGCCTTTGCCCGGCTAACGGAAACTGAAGTTTGTTTTCAGGGCATTGTCCCACTAGGTGAGGCATGAGCTTAACATCTCAACAGGCTGGGAGCAGCACAGAAGAGACACAAATGGTCCCATCAAGGGCCATTAATGGAATATGGATTCCAAACAACCTGGTTGAGACACCTAGTGTGGGAAAGCAGAGATAAGAATGAGGACCTAATTAGCATCAGAGGCAAAGATAAGAAATCAAATACTAAGAGCTACATAACCTGGAAACAATGAACATGGAACTAATGAATCTCTATGGGTTTTGACTGCATAAAGTTTGTGAAAAATCTGGTAAMATTTATATGTCATGGAATGATTTTCTCTGCATACCCAGGCTATGTGTCAGTTAAATTATTTCTTTTGCACATCCTGTCTAGAAGTAAAGTAATGCCTTGATTATCTAACACTATRAAAGTTGTTGGATAGTTTTTCCCACAGTTTTGGTGACGGTAACAGTTGCCCCTATACAGAAGAAGAAATCTAAGATCAAATCAGTTCACACAGGAAGGAATGAGGAGGAAGCAGTGTCCTCCTAACAGGAGGAAGAGGCAGGGCCAGAGATAATCACCCCATTTCTATTCCTGGGTGAGCTGTGGGATACTTAAGATTTCAGCCACCAGTCAGGCGAGCCCCTGATAACCTGCCTGGTCCAATGCTGGGATATTGCAGCCCACAACATGAAACCAGATGGTAGTGAAGCCAGGCAACTGGGGTCTCTGTGCTGGGATATGGGCACTGTCAAGAGGATTGGGAAGAGGATGGAAACTCAGACCCTGGAGCTGGCTCCTGTCAAGCATGAAGGAAAGGTACTGTCAAGGATGATCTGGTAGTGCAGCCAAGAGGTAGAATGCCATAGAAAAAAGTATCCAGTACCTGAGTGTTACAAATGAAATGTATAAAATGTCTGGTAAAAAATTAATAAAATAATTTATTACAAAACAACTCGACAAAATGCCAGGATGCCGAAGACAGGAGACAGAGCTGAGCCCGGGATGGGCACTGGGTGAACCGCAGGTACGGCCTCTATCGCACCGTACCCCCCCCAGTTCACAGGGTSTGCTCCATGGTGTCGGTTTTTATACAGTTTTTCAGGCTGGACCTCGAGTTGCAACATTCCTTTTCTTTCTTGGTCTTTCTTTGCATATTCATGTTAGTTCTTTTCAGTGCAGCTGGTCTGCTGAATAGTTTTCTGGGCAGAGATAGGTCCTTGATGAGATTTCCTAGAACCTGTATTCAGGTGCAAAAGTCCAATCTCACTGGCATCAGCATTAATCGTCTCGGAAACTTCTCACATCACCGGTCCAATATCCATCTATCTCGTGGGTCCATCTGTCTTTCTGTTGCAAATGCCTGTCACTAGCTTTACGGGCAAGGGTGATAAATTCTCTGTATGTACATTCCAAACCCTCCATGATTTTATTCCCATTTAGTACAGCAAGAGAAGCCTGAGTTATTTTGATTGTATACCATTTAATACAGCAAAAGAAACATGAATTATTCCCAGTCATATATTACGTGTAAGAATTAACTGTGCTGGACATTGTCTATAGAATTCTAATAATGAGCAGATAGAGCCTTTTGGGTGGATTACAGAGAAAAGACACTGAATGATTGGTGGTTTTACATACATGCATGTGTGTAGGGTTTGTTTTAGAATATTTTGGTTGCATTGGAGAGAATGTATGTAACCATTTGGTTATTGTTATCTCTGGTAATAATATAAAAGCATAAAAGTACCACTTAAGAAGATATAAAAGGAAAAGAACAAGAAAGAAATGATAAGAAAGGTATTACCACAATTAATCCAGTGATGAGACTTGATTGTTGCAATTTAGATGTCCATGGGTTAAACTGATGTTCACAGTCTTCTGTCACCCTGACTGACAGTGCTGGGATGGATGTTGAAAGGAGAAATCCCTCCTACACATCATGCCACCAAAGCTGCATGGAGTAAGTACAGCTTGGCATGCCTCCAATTCTCTCTAGTCTAGTCTATTCAGAGGGAAGGGAATCTTAATAAGCAGTGTGTGGCTTCAGTGGGAACACTGACAGTACCCTTCAACTTGAGACATTCTATGACTACCTCAGACTAAACCATATGACTAAGCATCATCCAGATGCTTCTAGAATGCTGACAGGCTTGAGACCATTTTCCTGGGGGCCTGTTCCATGACCAACCACCCTCTCAGTAAGGAGCCTTCCCCTCATGTTCAGCCTGATCTTTTCCTTGATGCAGTTTCATTCCACCTCCTTATGCCCAAATTCTAGTTACCAGAGAGGAGATCGATGCTTCTCCACTTCTTCTCATGAGGAAGCTGTAGGCTGCCATTAAAGTCACCTCAGTTTCCACCAAACTGAACAGACCAAGTGACCTCAGCTGCTCCTCATACGGCTTCCCCTGAAGGCCCTTCACCATCCTCTCGGCCTTCCTTTGGACACTCTCCAGTAGTTTTATATCTCTCTTGTACTGTGGCACCCAAAGCTGCCCCAGAGCAGAGCAGGACAATCCCCTCCCTTAACCCAGCTGATGCTGTCCTTGATGCCCCTCAGGACAGCATCATGACACCCCCTTGATGCCCCTGGCCCTCCTGGCTGCCAGGGCACTGCTGAGTCAAGTTCAACTTGACTCAAACCCTCACATCTCTTTTTGCAGGGCTGCTCTCCAGCCTCTTGTCCTCCAGTCTGGGGGATGTCCCAGTGTAGCTGTTCGGTCAAAACAGCAATTAAGATTTGGAAATTAGCTGAAAAAAATAAGACAGTGTTAACTGATTTTCTGGGACTACTGCCCTTTGTCAAAGCTACAGTGAATGATGGGACATAACAGTTTTGCACAAATAATGAGCTTTTGAAAGAGACTTTTTCAGCAGCTCTCCACCAACAGTTCATACGGTTTTTCCCTATGTAATGTTCACGGTCCCAAGCATTTCTCCATTGTGTCCACTAGAGGTCTGGCACCTACTGACATCTATATACCCTTCTCCAGTCCATGGGTAGTGAACCTCTTAAGTTCCTCTGTTTCTTGTATATTGTCTCTAGTATGCTAATTCTTTTCTATTTGAAAATAAATCCATATGCAAAAAAAAAATAGCACTATTTAAAGAATGGTGATTCTGATGAAAAGGACTGAAAGACTGGAGAACCATCCAGCCAAGTTCCCTGAGTCAAAGCCAAAGCAATAACATATTAAAAATGCTAGCTTTGAAATAACAAAATGACTGAATATACAAAAGACAAAATGTAGAAAAAATTCCAAACCTTCATGGACTAAACCTGAATTCCTGGCCAAATTTCCCCTGACTCTATGTACTGAAACATCTGTGGTACATAGGTGTACATTGGGTCAGAATTAACCTCTGAAACATTGTGCGAGAGCCAATGCAACATTTCTTTCATGATGCTGAAATCTGAAATGGAATCAGCCTTAAGGGAAGTAAAGCGAAAAAATGTAACTGACTGCAGGTGTTGGTGAAATCCTTGCTCCATTATCTGTCTCACAGGCTTTGACACCTGTATTCTTATGTAGCAGTTACACCAGTTTTATTGCATCATGCATGATTAAATCAGATTAAAGAAACAGCAAATCTGACATGCCTTGGAAGAAATGTAAAAAAATGTTTCATAATCAAAATACAGAAAAATATGTCTCTTGTAAGTAATTTTAAAGTAAAATAAGATGAAGTGGCAATTACTGCAAGTTGGATATTAAAAATACTGAGATTTAATGTTCTTTGTAAAAACAAATGCTGAACTTCCACATTTGCGGAAAAGTAATGCAAATAAAATGTGTGAGGAATTACTACTCACTTTGAAATCTAATAAGGTTTATTAAACCTTAACAAATACAACAAAAGGACTGAATAAGGAAAATTACAGCACTGGCAGCATGAGACCAAACTGCCATGTGCTTGTCTTCAAAATGGCTGCTCCACCTTTTATACCCCAGGTGTTGCATCAGCTAACCCTGGCCCCTCCCAAAGTCTGCCAATCAACTCTTCTTCACCATCCATTGGCGGAGACTGCTTTCTTGCAGCTTGATTGGAGGTCAAGTGTTGCCATGAGAGCCAATCATCGTATTACCTATCTATAACAAAATGAAAATTGTGTTTCCTTGAGATACCATAACCTGAGTAATTTTTTCTTAAATTGCAAGACATCTCATGTATAGACAAAACTACATACTACATATGGTTAAAGAACAGAATTTTCTTTTCCTGTATTATTTGTGTTACAGGAAAGTACTTGTTCTAAATAATGAACCTTCAATATCTGCCCTGTATTTTGTCTTGAATTTCAGTCATCAATCAGATAATATATAGAAAAATAAAACTGACTAATTCTTAGCTATTGCTTCAAAACACATCCTAGAAAATGCATTTTTAAATTATATGTGAATATAATTATATAGAGGAATGTAGGATTAAGATGATGCAATTGAAATTTCTTCCATCTTCTTGCTGCAGAATTTCAAGCAATTGTCATATAGTAATCACAACACCTCCCACAAGAGTGAATACAAAGCTGAAGATGTTCAGAAGCTGTTTCCTGGATCATAAGCCCCTTCTACAATGTAACACTATGCTGCTAAGGGAACATGGAATTGAAGTTTTCTGTAGCTCTTCTGAGGACCCTGCAGGGACCAACCAGCACTATTTCATAAGCTATGATTCAGACACCCTGAGGAAAACTTAGTCAAGAGTTAGCAAACAGTGAAAAAAAATCTATGCAAAGAAAAAGCTTTACTCAGAGGAAAAAAATCCCTGTGTTAAAAGCACAGAAAACTGGTTATTATGCAATATTAACAGCATGCTTCACTCCACATACTTTGTGTTTCTCTGAGGCACAACAATGAATTTTTGTTTCTCTTGGAGTAAATACTTCTCAGTATTCTTTTTTTTTTTTTTTTTTTTTT
>CADDXX010000091.1:1807593-1842920 GCA_902810485.1 Alauda arvensis | reverse complement strand
TTTTCAGTGGTGGAAACTTCAGCATTGGTTGTTTTGAAAGGTCAGTTTTCTGATTTTGTTCTAGTGAAAAATTTCTATAGCCTCTGATGGCAGTGAGAAGACACTAAGACAGACTAACCTTTGAACCACACCAATGGGTCCAAAGGCAGCAATATTTCTTTGTCACAAGACCAGAGGAGTTTGAAAATTCTGCAGTTGATTTTCTCCAAAGTTTTTACCAAAAGCTCTCGCCAATGTAATTTCTTACAGTAATTATTTATATTTTACATTTGAACTTGAAGGACAGTATGCACTCTTTTGAAGTATTAAGATCTACATATCTACAGTAAGTTGCTTTTCCTGATTAACTAAATTATTTTTTGCCAAATTCGATGTGCAGCATGTAAAAACACAGATGCCATGAACTCTGCTCACAAAGCAGATTGCCAGCAGTTTCATGTAGTAGTAACAGCCAAATGCTTCAGAGCTGCACAAAGTCTTTGTCTTATTCATTCCCGTTTGACTTTGCAGGGTATTCTGGTTAATCATGTACTATGTTAGCATTACTATTTGCATGTAAATTTGATGAGCACTTTGTAACACTGTTCCCTGTCTGCTCTGGTTTTCCCTGAGGCTGTTACTAGTTCCACTCTGTTGCCTTCTTTGTTCATCTGTCTTGTACTTTGAATTCCCCACTTGTATTTCTGAGACAGTTACAGAAAGCAGCAACCTCCTGCCAGATCTTCCCAGGGTAGAGCATAATCTCCCTTCAGCCCTCCTGTGGGTTTTTCCTTGGTATCAAAAAAAAAAAAAAAGTCTGCATCCTATACCTCCTCATGCCACACAGGGAGCAGGTGCCCACAGCAGGGAGCCAAGTGATGGAAGATGGGGCCTCTGCTCTTCACCTTTTCCATGATCCACACCAGACAATCTCGGCTCCCCACTGTGGCACTAGAGGCAAACTCTGTCCCAGGGCCATGATGAAAGTGCCCTATGACACCTTTCCACCCGCACCAAAAGAACTCAGCAGTTGTTAATCCAATGGCATTCCTGCAGTAAGAAATAATGTTGCACAACACCAAGATGAAAATCAGCCACTGAACCTTACTCACAGCTGATAAAACAACATGAGACAAACTCCAAGTTTACTTACAGCATGCACCCATTTTACATTTCCAGAGCAACTTCATTGTGCCTTGGCCCTACAATCTATCTTTAAGCAGTCTTGAATCTTGCTTCTTTAAATCCTGATGATGATGCTTAGCTCAGCCTGAGGAAGCAGCTGTAAACTAATGCCAGAACTATTACTCATCTTCCACAACTGTTTCATAACAGTACCTGGAACAAAAAAAATGTCAGAAGTTGATCCTAATTCTAGGTGACTTGTTTTGGCTAAACAGTTCACATTCACAACTCTAGCCTACACCTAGCATCAACCAGATGTAACTCCATATTCTCTGGAAGTAATAAGGAAAAAAAAATACAGACTGTATTAACTGAAATTGTAGACTCAAATGTGTTCTGCATTTTTAACTAGTAAGCTAATATTAGGAGCATTCCAGTAGATTTCCTGAACGCTGTGGACCAGATTTTTTTCCTTTACAACAACAGTATAAATCACCGGAGTGCAGACACTGCCCATCACTAGAATGATCATCATTAGTATTGTTATAGCAGTTCCGCTTGCATGCACCTCCCGCTGTGCAGCACATAATGCTTTCAGGAAGTACACTGCTCCATCTGGCAATGAATGTAAAACTGGGTGAATTAGGAATCCAGTCACTTGGAACTTTAAAGATCAAAGATATTGTTAGGGGTTAGTCCTAGGAATGACGTCTGAATAGATCTTTCTGTTGAGGGTTATTTGTCACCAAATTAAGCTAGCAACTCTCCAGGCATAGGGGACTGTAAAGCATGTCAGTCCATCTTCTGCAGATGAGCAGTGATGAGGACAACCATGTATGCAGAAATCAGCAGGGAAGGTTGCAGACCCCAACAGAAAGGAAGATGTAAACTGGACACAGCAACATGGTGGATTACAGTTGTGGGACTGCACTGTACAGTTCATCCTTTTCCTGCAAGAATAAACCTAAGTAATGCCTAAATAATCCTCTGAAAAAAAAATCCTGACCTGCATTGTGGGAGATATTGTTTTGATTCATTATGTAAATGAACCGTATGTGGGTTTTTTTTAGCACTGAAATCAAAGCATAGCAAATACAATCACATCACATGCTTTTCACAGTCTACAAAATTTTCTAGCACATCAGCATTTCTATTTCATAAATAGAAAATGAAGCTTTTCAGAACAGCATCACTTTCACACCTGTTCTAGTATATACCATTGCCAAGCATTTTAGGAGAACCTATTGTATCATCCAATGGCTGGACTCAACCTTGTGTATTGTCAGCTAAAGGACATTGAATGATGTGTAGTCTGTGGGCACATCTGATGTGCAATAACTTATTCAGGCATCTAACACCATGGAAAAATAGACAAGCTTTAGCTAAACCCTATAGATCCACCCCACTTTTGTAGCCATTAGGCTATACCTAGACTGTCTCAAATTTACAATATAAGGGATTCAACACAATTGTTTCTGAAAATGCATAACAAAAATAGCTTGCTTATCTACTTTGTAACTGTGGTATAATGTCTACCCCAAATATGGGATAAGATCACAGGCATAACAACACCACCATTGTATCCAAAAAGGCTTTTGTTTAGAAGCATTGTGATTTTCTGTTCACACAAAACGCAGTTTCCAGAAGGTCCACTCCATCCCAGGAAAATGTGTCAGTGCATCCTTGAAGCCTTGCATCCCCACTGGAATTTAATTTACAGCCTAAATGCTGTAAATTACAACTACTTAAATAGTTTGTCAAATATACTGTATATCCTGATGAAACCAGAGAGTTGCCAAAGTGGGACATAATCAGGAGTAAAAACAACGCCAAGTTTTGAAATAAATAATCCTCTTTTTCAAGGCATAAATTATTAAAATAAGACAATGCTAAAAAATGAGGAAAAAATATAATGTGAGTAAAGGGTCTGTTGTACAAATGCAAGGGCTGAAGCACTAAAGCAGAATGACAATTCATCTAGAATACAGTTCCTGACAGAGGTCAGCCTAGACACGTGTATACGTGCACAAGGTCACATCTGAGCAAGTCTGAATTTTGTATGCTGCTGGAAGATGATGACTCAGTGAATCCTGAGACCTGTAAGCTGGTCTAACTTTTACACAGCAAACGCCCCCTCCCCCAACTCCTCCCCCCCACCAAAAATCTTACTACCCCCAGGTAGTAATTACTGGAGCATGAAATGCTCCAGACGTACATGGGAATTGTTTATCCAAATGTTGCCCCCAACATATGCTAAAGGCAAACCCCAGCTACATGAGATGGCTGTGCTGGTTTCACACAGTTTAGGAGCTTCCCTAAACCAGAAAGAGCTGTACTAACCACTGGTTCCTAACACTAACTGGTGCAAAGCAGCCGGGAGGGAAAAAAAGAATTGTCAAATTAACTCCCTGGTGCTTTGAATACCAACTGTCCCTGGAAAAAAAACCTGTAATGGACAGGTTTTTTTAATGATCTCAGATCAATAAACCTGCTACTCTGCTGACAAAACTGTTAAATTTTTTCTCTTAATCTCATTTTTAGTTTAGGTTTGAATCCTAGAAACACTTATGTTCACATTACCCTCACTGTATATTTACGTAAGGCTCACGCTTGGTGGGAGCAGATGAATGCCACACCTCTAACACAACACAAAATGAGTTGACTGACCTGTACAGGTGAAGCCAAACAGTGTTAGAAATTAGCACAAATGCAGAAGTCTTTAAGATGCAGTTGTTCGTAAGTATTATAAAAATGGCTCCTAACCACTTAAGTTTGCTCACTGCGCATCTTAGCTATGTCACTCACCTACGTGGCCCTAATGAGGCATTATCACTTTTAGCTCCTCCTAGTTCTGCAGAGGCAACAATACTGAAGAGACAAGGAGGATATTCATCACCCCATACATTTTAACACCATTCTACTCTACTATGACTACCAGTGACAGTGCCTGTGTGATGTCAAACACCAGTGTCACACAGGCATAGATTTTGGCACCCCCAACCATCTTATTATCTTTCTTTTTACAGGCACACGAGGGCAAGAAGCCCTCCTATATCTCAGCTGGGTTCTTCAAGGTGCCAGTAGTCTTGCTTACACAGTTATCAGAAATCCAACACAAAACAGCAGATCACAAGATGCTACTGTTGAGAGATCTGACTGACCAGTCATACTCAGTTACATCTGCATTCACCAGATGCAGTTACTGGAAGTAAGAGGAAAGAATAGCAGGACTAGTCACAGTTTTACTCCTGATTCTCAGAGTTTCCATATACAACCACTCTTCATCCATCTTTACAACTCACAGTCAAATTAACAGTGGGGCTCCCTCATGCTACAGACAGTTCAACCTAGGCTAAGTAAACTTGGCTCAGCTGCACTGTAAGCTCCTTTTTTTGCAAAATAAGACTCTCTCTCAGTCTAATCTCTGTTACTGGTCAGGATCTTACAGCTAACATATCCAGTAGAAAATATTTTCTCACAGATGTGGCTGAAATGATAGAAAAGGAAGAATAACTCAGAAAAATGAGTAGCCACATTACATGTATTATTTAAGTGCAAGACATGTTGAGTTACTTACTAATATTTTAAAATATGTAGCTTAGAAATCTCTCCTCTTTACATATACCACCATCTTGCCAGTCACTTAGGGCTGTAATCTAGTCATCATCAACATGGACTTCCCTACATCTCTCCTGAATATTAACTCTCCAGTTTACTTTTAACTTGTTCAAATCTATTCCATTTAAAGGAGAGAATACCTTGTTATTCCAACTCTACAATTAAGTTTTCAGAAGATACAGTACACAACCTGAGGAAAAGTAAATTCTCTATAGGATGTTTCACCCACAATACACAGTATCAGCACTAAAATTTCAGAAAGGTGGCAACTACATTGAACTTCTCCCACTCCAGGCAAATCAATATAAGATATGCAAGCACTGATTTTGCATTTGAAGTATTGAGCTGTGAACATTTTAAACCAAATGTTCTTCCTCTGTCATGTATGTTAAATGAGCACCATGAATTACATGATATTCTCAATGGTTACTTTTCCTAAGAGACACAGACTCACAAGACATAAATAATAAGAACAAACATGTAATAATAATGCAAGATTGATTTGAGAGCTTAAAAACTAGTATTACTTTAAAACCATAGTTAGAAGCTTCTCATACATACACCATTAGCTTAATAAAACACACAGCTTTCACTATCTCCCAAAAGGGTTCTGTTGTTTGGGTTTTTATATTAGAATATATTAAAACATTGCAAAGCCCTTAAAGCATAAGATCACCAATTATGAAAATATTTCCAAAAATCTGTTCCAAATATTATGAAAAAATGTCACTAGAACCCATCACTGCATTGAGCTAAGCTATTTCAGAGCTTAATGTGACAGAACCTGAACATTCCCTTAGCCTTTTAAAAGAAAAAAAGCTCAGTAGAAACACAGGCATCTGTTTTCACTTCTCCATTGTCCAAAATATTTGGATTGGAGAGCCATTTTCCTTGAGTAAAACTACAGATACAAATCTGTAATAGCATAATTACAGAATGGTTACATAGAAATTCAACCTGACGAGAAACATCAAGCACAACTATCAGTTTCTAGTCAGTAATGACAGTTTGGGAAAACCATAACCAAACTCCTTACCAAGAGAAAAATAATCACACCACTGATGTGTGGTTAAACATGAAGAATACTATGACCTTACCAGATTGGTACTTTACTTCCATTTAGACTCTGCTATACTCAAGAACATTGAGTATATATGAGTGTATTTTGCTCATACCTTTATTTGCATTCTGAGTCTGATGATGCAGATTATGCCAGTATTTCCTGAYTGAGAGTTTACTGGGAGCATACGTTGCACAAAAACCTTCCACAGGCATGTCACATGGCTGTTTATCAGTAGATTAGCCTTACTTTGCATTTCAAATACACTGCTTTAGTAAAAATCTTATTTTTTAAATGCCAAATGTCTATCTCTTAGAGGGGAAAAAGCTAACACAGTCTAGAACATTTAACCAAGGCCCAAAGTTACTTCACAAGACAGAAACCTGTAGAAAGTATTTCATAAGGGCTACAATGGCTTAAAGCAAGTATTTATGTGGACTAGCATATCTGAATCACAGAACAGGTAACCCATTGATTAAAACCCAGCATGTCATTCATATATTCAACAGGTCACAAAAGTCTGGCAAGCTACTCTGCAGAATTTGGTTTTTCCCTTATACACAGCAATTACATTTGCTATCCTCATTTTGAAAGTCAAATTCACAGAGGCCTAGTTTTTCTACCTTACTGCCATAATTCAATGATTGCACTTTTTTAGCTAATTCAATGCTACAAGTATAGTTCACTGTTAAAGGACTTGTAAACCAAGACAAGTGCTCTAAAACTGTTACTCCAAGTTCTTGCACCTGACTTCAGCCATGTCATGCTCACATTAGCCTGCCATCTTACCTCAAACCACAGGAGTTTTAGGGCTTGAACAAGTTCCTCCACTGTTTCCCAATGTACACTATGACAAACACGCTTGGCGAGTCAGACACAGACCCACCCTTTTCTAGGCACATGGAGATCTTTTCTATGGCTATAGCAAATCTCATCCTGAATTTTATCCTCGACAAGTCACAGTGAATCTACACTTCCTGAAGGATCTGCTCTAGAAACAACCTTGAAAAACCAGTAGCTGGGTGCTCTTCTGTCCTAGATTTCTGTTATGCAAGTGTTCTGATCTATCATTAATTTAACTCCCACCCCTGGAAACGCCAGCTATAGAGAGATCAGAACGGAATTTAAAGTCTTTTTTGTGCCCTAAAAAGTTATCTTTTTCTCTGAAACACAACAAAAACCCCAAAAAGAAATAAAAACAACACATTTCTGAAACATTCAAATTATTATTTAAGGGACCCAAAGCTGGTAAATACTTACTTAAATTAATACTTAAGTATTAAGACTTAGTTAAAAGAGATTTATCAACTCTACCAATGCTTTTGCCCCTTTCTGTGCTTCATTCCCCCACAAAACTGATGGTTTGAGATAAGTAAAATGGTATTGTTTAACCCATTAAACAGTTATGCCATGCATATACCTATTAAACACTCACTGAAGATAAAAATTTAACACTTACATGTAGCTCCCCAAGGCCAGGAAGAAGAGCAGCAAGCAGCTGGCAAGTAAAGATTCTTCCCTGACTTGCATGTTTTGTGTTATATTAAGCCACCATTAACTGCTGCTGAAGTACAATTCTATCTCTTAAAATCAGTAGGTTACAAAATGACTTACAGCCTACCTAGCTCTAACCTGAAACACTAGAAATTCACCAATTAAGTCCAAAAGGTTTCATTATGCACAGGAAGATTTTTTTTTTCAGGAGCCTGCTTTTTAACACAGCAAAARGATGCTCTACAGAAAAGCAAAACCTTCGAAGATTGTTCAGTATTTAGGGCCTGTTGTTTAGTATTTTTGTCCCTGATTTTCTGACCAAAAAAATCACACCAGAAACTTTGTTTTATATTTTTATTGTATGCCAAAGTTCATTGAAGATGAGTGTTTGCTTGTATACAAGTTACTCAAAAAATGTGTCTAGGCAGAAATTTGTTAGCAATCTGACTTATTTCAAAGCATAGGTTTGTTCAATCAGGCCACAAAAATAATATTGTGTACAAGCAGTAACTAAGGAGCTGTAGATTCTAGGAGTTTCCAAATATCACAGATCTTGAGATCATCAGGAAAGAAAATCAAGGCAGTCACAATATAAAATAGCAGCTCCATGTAGCTTTTTCAAGTTTTCATTTTATTCAGGAGGCGATAGTTCAGTTTGCCTCATTCTTTGAAGCTTCATCGAAGTTTTCAACAAGATCTAGAAAAAGATTGTTGGAATTAAAGTTTGACCCACTTCCCCTTTGCCAAACATTTTGAATTTTTTCCCTAAGTCCTATTTCATATCAAGTTTTTATGCCACAAAACCTTTCAGCTTGTAAAATACTGAGAAAAAAAATTTTAAAGCCTTCAAGGTTCATCTTCCTTGCCCAACCAAGGAAATTTTGGACGGTTCATTAAAAAGCACAATTCTAAATGCACTTAACTTCACCATAACAACTGGGCAGTGATTCTGACAAGGTCGTTTCTTATGGAATATTAAATAATTATCTTAGTTGTAGGTATCACTTCAACATAGGACCAAAATGCTAGCTCAAACTTCAAAGTCTCTCACAGTATCGGAAATCAATGAAATTATCTGCCCATGGAAACTCTGTGACAGCCAAGTGACTAGACAACACTCTTACTATCTCTGGTCTGATCCTATACTATGTGTAAGATATCTTAGCAAAATTCACTTCCTTTTCCTCCACTGTATAATTGTTCTTACCTGGAACTTCATCATCATCATCTTCACCAGTAGCAAGTGGTGCTTTTCCGTCCACAGCTGCAAGAGCAAGTAGTTCAAAAGCTTCATTCAAGCTCACCATAGGCATTTAGATTTACCGTTTAGCTTTTTGAAAACATTATCAAAGATTCTGGGCTAAGCTGCCATGTTTTATCCAGTTGTGTAAATAAAAAATCTTTGTATCCAATGTAGGAAGTTCACATTCCTTTTGTTACTGATAACGATCAAACAGCCCAGTTAGTGAAATTCGAAGGTGCATGCTAAACAGCATACTAGTCAACATCTTGTATCTAGGTATACTGAGTGCCCTGCACAACAACAATTTCCAATCACAAGTGGAGATTGATTTTACCAGTTTTTCCTAAAAGTAAGTTAGTTTATGGACTACCGTATTACTCTTAAATGTACATATTTTACATCATCAAGTTTTAAGGAACGGAAAGGATTTTATTATCCTAGACATCCAAAGAAAGCTGAGGTGTAATTGTGAAGTTGCAGGCAGACACAAAACTTAGAAGTGCTAAAAAGGTATTACTGTTCCCTGGCAAAGTCAGAGGAATATGGAACTGGATGCAAAACTACACTCTTTATGTGGCTGAGGTGACCTAGTGTTCTCATCCACATGTCTGTGACTCAGTAATTTCTTTAACCATTCCCACTGCGTTTAACAGTGGTAGTGAGACTTTACCATCTCCATTGCAGCAGACCAGTGAGCCCCTGCTGAACTGGGCAGAAGTATAATGCTAAGAGTAAGTGTCTGGGTACCTGTGCCACTACTCTACTATTCTTAGCCATACTGCCAAGTTGCCTCTTACTATACTACCTCAGCTTTATTCTAATTAATGCTTCTCAGTTTTTAAAAAAAAGCATGAGGAAAAGGATGGGTTCTTACTAGACTGATACATTAATTTTTAGAGAAGCAGAACTGATGAATAAACTTTGCTTTGAAAGGGCTTGGGACAAGGACATCACTAACCTTCATTTGTTTTTTAAGCAGCAGGAAGTTGTTAACATTTAAGTGCATCTTAATGTTAAAAACAACATTTGAAAAGCAAACTATGTTATTTCATCCTAAATTACCTGCATTCTCTCTCATCCCCAAGACCAGTCCAAGTTTACTTTAGCATCTGCAATCATCACAGATGCTTCATTCATTGATGTTAGGCTTCCAAATCTAGCTGACAATGCTGAATATAAAGTTTTGTGCAACTAGCCTGGAATTCACTCTTAGTGGAAAGAAATAGATGTTTACTTGAACACAAAAGTAATCACTTCAAACAAGCTTCCCTCTTTCTAAAACTCCACAATTCAGCTTAGAATATAACTTCTATAATTAGCTTCTCATTGTTATCAGAAGACAGAACTTCAGCAATCATTCTAAATGTTTCAAGTACTTTTTCCTTTCAAGACTTACTACTATCATGAAAGTCACACAGGTGACATTAGAAGAAAGGATTTGAGGATCATGATAAAGAATACTTCACCCCACATTTTGAAGGCTACTTCTAGCAAAATTTGTTTCATTGGTAAGCTGACAGGAGGGTACCATCCATTTTAGGAATGTAAATAGAGGCTGCTTTGTTGGCAACAAAACAAAGAAAAAAATTATAATTCAAGTTAGGACTGCCAAAAACTGGATATAATGGTTATCTTATTTTTCCATGCTTACGTTGTTCCGTATCTTTAAAGGAATGGGCTTAAGATATTTCAGAAAGTAGAAAGACTGTACACAGGACACAAGGAATGTTCCCAGTGTCAGTAAGTCTTTCACTCCAGCACCTTTTCCAAACACTACATATTAAGTCCCTCCTCTACTTTTTTCAGTTTTAGAAGGAACAAACATTCATGCTTTTTTACTATTTTAAGTATGGAATAGGAAGTTGATGTATCTAGATTAATGCTCACATCAGCCCTGTTCTCTACATGGTTCTACACATACCGAAATTATAATGTCCTTATAAATACTCTGTAATTCCTTCCTAGTTATCAAAAAGCCCATGGAGAAATACGTTCACCACACCTGTGAGGGAGAAAAGCAATTGCAAGCTATCTGGTATGTCCCTTTCCCCATTACTCACATTTCCGCTCAAAGTGTCAAAAGAGATATACTCAAGCTTATCTTTCTTTAAAACCTAACACTTACAGAGTAATTAATCCACCCAGCTTTAATGAACAAGATATGTGAAAATATGGCAGCCATATCAAAAAGGAAATTACCAGAAAAATCAAGTCTGACTACAGTTTTCCAGTGCTAACCCAGCTATAAGACACTAACAGGTGACTTACTGAGCCATACTTGCCATCGAATTTGAGCTATAAATAAAACTGATTTAAAAGAGTTTGGTTTCTTTATAAGCATTTTACAACATGGTCGCAGACAACAAGAGTGCACAGAATGTCACTGCAGCTAGAGAAGCAAGCCTCACGTCAGCTGCCAGCATAAAACACATTCAAGTTTCAACCTACATTGCTTGGGTAGGGCTTCTGCCAATCTCCTGAGGCTGGTCAGACTGTCAGCTCCGAGCTGGTTTAGGATGCTGGGCAGCATTTCTGTCAGCTGCTTTGTCTCAGCATGGCCGGTGATAGTGAAAGTGTTAGCAGCCAGAGATGCCTGAACTTTTGGGTTATTGAAGTGAATGACTGTTCCTTGATTGGTAAACATGTTTACCTGCAAGAAAAAAAAAAAAAATCCAGTATTTGAAGCAGTCTAACAGGATTTTCCAATTTAACAAGAAATCACTTAAAGTTCCATGAAGACCTATGATAATTCACAGAAAAGTTTAGGACCTATGCTACTTACCAGAAAATTAATTTTAATTCATTTTCTATTTATATATAGAATTTTTTTCCTTTGAAGCAATTACCTCTTCAATTCCAGAAATATTGTTGACTCCCAGTTTCTTCAATGAAAACTGAAGTTTTTTATCATCTGCTGTAGCTGTCCTGTGAACAACCTTCTTCTTTCTGCGGGCAGTACCCTTTGCAAAAAAAATAATTACAATGTAAATCTTAAGTAGTTCTCACACACTCTAATCCTAAGGGCTGTATAACTACTTTACAATATCTACAAATCAACTTAACATACTACTCTTCTGTTTCAGTGCATGCAACCCTGCTGCTCAACTGCACTGCAGTAGTCTTTCTCTTGAACTAAGGCAAGATTTGCACATGTGAGAGAAGCAGGTTTTAGGAAGCAATGCCATCAGAGAATATCTATTCCACACATTTCATCATTTACTGCAGCACTTTAGGAAAGAGAAATAGCGAATTTACCCTTGTTAACCCAAGTTATCACAAGACACAAAATTGAAAAATGAACGATTTTAAGCAATTTCTGAAAGTTACTAGTTTTCCCTTAGATTATCTTTCTTAAATTATAGACAAATTTTGGTAATAGTCAGAGGCCATAAAGCTATGAATATATGATTAACAAATACGAGAGAAGTCAAAATACTACTAGAATAATACTACTATTCTAAATAGCCATCTCTTATCTGATGGACTTACATAATTGAAGAATGCCTACTTTTCCAAATTATTTCATTAATACATTTTAAAAAACACTTCCAATGTTCTAGACCAACACTGTTTAGAAATCAAGCAAGGAAAGGTTAAGTTGTCTACAGAACCAAAACTCTAGACTCCTCCAGGGAAGTAAATGTCCCACATTAGAAGGTACCTATTTCTATGAAAAAGCAGAAAATGTCACTCTCTAATTGCTTGCACAACGGTTCAGGAAAATCTGACATAAAATGTATGTGATTAAGTGAAACTAAGCTACTTTTTGACACAATGTAACTACTGTGTTAAGTCACCCCACCCCAGCTGCTCATCAACCACATGCCAATAGTAAGAGAATGTGTTGCTACCTAGCCATATAAACAGCCGCAATTCCTTTTCAGTTTACTATCAGTCCTTTGAAAGTTGACTGGACACTAACAACTCTAAGATAATTCTGTTACCAACAATGAGAAACCTTAGTGGCAAATTCATATGATACTAACACTTGGAAGACTACCGCTCAAACATTTAGGTTTTTGATATTCACAGCCTGCTACTGTCAAGTTAACACACTCAATGGTTTGGAAATTTCTAAAAGTAATAGAAATGCTTTATTTTAGTGCCTTGTCTACCCAAGAATTGACCTAGACAAGGTAAATGCCAAGTCCCTCTGGACAAAAGAATTCTCAGTAAATTTCAGAACGTGATGTCTTGAATCAAGGAATATAGAGGAATATGTACCTCCTCCAAATCCATCTCAACTTTCATGGCAACAATGCCATGAAGATCTCAGGAATAATTTGCCGTTATTAAAAAACATATTATTATGGCAAGTTCAGGCATACCAACTATTTCACAGGTCAATTTTAACACTAAATGACCATTCTAAACTTTGTTTAATGTCTGTCAGAGCCCTATATTGACCAGTGAGCTGCAGGAGCTGTAATCTGAAAGCATGCTCTCACATGATAGACATTAAAAGCATTCATAGTCAATAAACACACACCGGCGGACATGCATACAATCAGCAATATAATACAGGGGTTCTCTAATTAGCCATTAACATATACTGACAATATGCAAAAATTACCAAGGCAGTTAATTACTACATAAACCCTGTTTTAAGGCCAGCTAAATCTCCAGCAATAAACAAAAATAAGAAAAAAAAGAAAAAAAAAAAAAACCAACCCCCCCACCCCCCAAAACCAAACAAACTCACTGGAATGAAAGCTCCTAGAAATTCTTGTCAGAAAGAGTTCTGTTGAATAATTTGTAATCTAGAACAGTGTGCATACTCCCTCAGGCATGAAATATTCCTGACAAATTCCTGAATTAAGACTGACATTACAATTGAAATGTTTACAGTCATATGACTATATTACACATACTTTTCTCAGGTTGTAAGTGAACACATAACACAAATACATACAGTCAGATGTAACAAAATAAAGTTTTTCTATTAGTCTGCAATTATGACAAGAAGTATGAGACATATAGTATTTCCAACTGTGCAGAAAGGCAAAAAAACTGCCTTGAGCACCCCAAGTATTTCTGACAAGTCAGTAACATAACTGTCTATGATCTATTATAAAAACTATACCCAGCCTCAACTCCTGTAAGATACACTCCCTTCAAATCCCACACAAATTCTAAAACACTCCATACAATTAACATGGAATGGCTCGAAGAGGACTACAACGACCATCTAGTTCCAACCYTCCTGCCATGGGCGGGGACATCTCTGACTAGAGTCCCATTCAACCTAGCCCTTAACACTCCCACGGATACGGCATCCACAGCTTCTCTGAGCAACCTGTTCCAGTGCCTGACCACCCTCACAATAAAGATTTTTTTCGTAATATCCAATCTAAACCGACTTTGAAGTTAAACCCATTCCCCCTTGTCATGCCACTACATGGTCCTGTAAATAGTCTTGACGGATCTTTCCTGTAGGCTCCGTTGAGCTACTAGAAGGCCATAATACAGGTACCCCAATGCGTCCTCTTTTGCAGGCTGACCAGTCCCAATTCTCTCAGACTGTTCTGACAGGAGAGGAGCGCCATCCCTCTGTTAAACTTGCTGTCCTCACTTTGGACTTGCTCCAACATCCTCACCAGAGCAGAGGGGCAGAATCCCCTCCCTAGCCCTGCTGCCTACTGCTTTGGATGCAGCCCAAGACACGTTTGGCTTTCTGGGCTGGCTCCCATGGCTGAGTCATGTCCAGCCTCTCATCCCCCTGCAACCCCAAGTCCTTCGGGGCAGGGCTGCTCTCCATCTCTTCATCCTCAGCCTGTGCTGAAACCAGGGGCTGCCCTGACCCAGCTGCAGTACACTGCACTTGACCTTGCTAATGATGAGCTTCCCATGCCCTCTAACAGAATATTAAGTCATAACATACATACAGAGAAATGGCTGGAGGTTCAGCTACTAAATGTTGCACCTATAAAAGCGACTTCAGGGGGCCCTGGAGAGGCACAACTTCCCTTGAAGACAGGCCAGTGAAGCTGAGAGCACTCAGGGCTGCTCCCCACACGCGTTTGTTCCCAGGACCCGTTGTGCCAAGCCCGATATGCGGGCAGGGACACACAAGCCCGACGGCAGCGCGGGGAGGCGGCTCCTACCTTGCCACCGATGCGCACTTGGGCCTGCAGCTTGGCCAGCTTCTCCTGGTTCATGATGGTCTCCTTCATCTGCGGAAACAACAAGAGCGCCCGGAGCAGGCGGGTGTGGGAACATAGGTGGGGGCAAGTGGGCACAGGGAGCTCTGCAGCCGCCCCTCGCCACAAGCCCACACGCGTCCTCCGCGGCAGGCGGGCAACCGCGCCCCGCCACAGGGCCGGGAACAGTCTCAGATCGCGGGCAGAGCCGCCGAACCCAGCCGAGCCTCCCTTCAGGCCCAGCCCGTAACCACCGCCCCTTCCTCCAACCTCCACCGCCGCCGTCCACAGCCCCGGCCGATCAGGCTCCCCTCCCGGCCGACCCCGCGGTACCTCGGCGAAGGGGGGCAGGGGTGCGGAGCGGGGCTGAAGGCGGCGGGCAGGACGCGGGGCCGGGATCCGCACGCGGGCGTAGCGAGATGGCGGCCGGAAGGAAGGAGCTGCGCGCCGGGCCGCGCGTGCGCCGCGCCGCGCCCGGCAGGCGGCGCCCCACGGCCCTCGGGCGGGGCCCGGATTCCCGGGATGTCGGAGTCTCTTGGGTTGGGAAGGAGCTGCGGCGTCATTCAGTGCGCCGCGTGACCGAACATCGCCCTGTCAACCAAACCATGGCACCCAGAGCCACGGCCAGTCTTTCTTTACACATCTTCAGGGAGCACATTCCAATATCTTGTCACCCTTTCGGTGAAGAAATTCCTCTCCATATCGAACCGAAAGCTTTCCTGGTGCAGCTTGAGACTATGTCCCCTCATCCTATTGGCTCGTTGCCGACCCTTTCCTTGCTGCACCTCCTTTCAGGTAGTTAGAGTGATGAGGTCACCCCTCAGTCTCCTCCAGGCTAAACAACTCCACTTCCCTCAGATGTTCCTCACAGGACTTGTGCTCCGGACCCTTTACCAGCTTTGTTGGCCAGCTCTGGTCTTCTGCCAGCACCTCAATGTCCTCTTCCTAGTGAGAGGCCAAGAACTGGACTCGGCACTGGAGGTGTGGCCTCAGTAGCGCCAAGTACGAGGGGACAATCCCTGTCCTGTTCCTGCTGGCCACACACATTGTTGCTGGCCAGGATGCCATTGGCCTTCTCGGCCACCTGGGCACACTCTGGCTCATGTTTGGATCAGCACCCCCAGGTCTTTTTCCCGTGGGCAGCTTTCCAGCCACTCTGCTCCAGCCTGTGGTGCTGCCTGGGGTTATTGTGGACAAAGGGTAGCACTCACCATGCCTCCCCTTACTGTGCCTCACATCACCATGCCTTACTCACTTTGCTGCTCTCTTACCCACCATGTTACCTTCAGCCTTGCCAGGGAAGTTCTCCACCACAGGCGTGACCATACATGGTCTGGCATCACAGAACTATTGGGGTTGGAAAGAACTTTTGGAGATCACCCAGTCCAACGCCCCCGCTAAGTCAGGGTCACCCAGAGCAGGTGATACACGAACATATCCAGGTGGATTTTGAATGGTTCCAGGGAGAGGCACTCCACAACCTCCCTGAGTAGCCCATTCTAGTGTTTGGCTACTCTTACCATAAAGAAGTTATCCCTCATGTTGAGGTGGAATTTCTTGTAGTTTAACTTTTGGCCATTGCTCCTCATCCTGTCACTACACACAACTGGAAAGAGTCTGTCACCATCCTCTTAACACCTGCCTTTGAGATACAATATATATTGATATGTATTGACAAGATCCCTTCTTAATCTTCTCTAGACTAAACAGGTCTAGCTCCCACAGTCTTTCACAAGAGAGACGCCCCAGCAATTGTATTTGTGTGGCTGGACCTTCTACAATAGTTCCTTGTCTTTCCTTGTAATGAGTCCACAACTAGACATGGTACTCCAGATGTGGCCTCACTAATTATGTGTTTATTATTTTTCATGCTAGAAAACATGTAAGCATTGTGTTTCTTTCTCACTTGTGTAGTGCAGGCCACCTCTAAAAGCCCGTGGTTGTGCTTCTCCCCACTCTCCCCAGCAACTCGCCTCCTTCTTCCCAGATGGCCGGTGCAGAGCTCTGTGGTGGGGCCTCTTAAGTGAACCAACCCCCGACAGCCCCAGCTGCCCCTGCTCAGCCAAACTACTGAGTTTTTTTCTGTCATCACTGCCTGTGTGTCAGTTCTTGCTCTTTTTATTTCTCCCATCTTGTGTGTTTTTCACTGTGGCTTTTCCTCTGTTATGTTATTGTAGTTTATAAACTACCCACATGTGGCTGCTTGCTGTTGATCACTGGATACCCTCTGTGTGCCCTTGCTGGATCCCTCAGAGCTGTTCCCCTGTAGCTGTGCTTTCCCTCCCTGAGGCCTCAATATGCCCTTTTTATGTATTGCCGGTCTTTGTGTTTTCCGAATCCTGTTCTGAGGGGCAAACACACACCTCCCAGGCCCTCACTCATGCAGTTGCTACTGCCTTTGAGTTTATGTAAACCCTGTTACTCAGTTTGTGTTTCTGGGGCTAAGATTATTCGTAGCCTAGAATTTCAGTTTCCCACAAGTTTGCCAATGTGTTTGAGTTTACTCTGTCTGATGAGTGGGACTAATCTCACAGCCTTGGGGGGCACACACATCTGGCTCCAACAGAAGGGAAAGGGCTCGTTGCAGGACCTGTGTTGCACAGCAGAGGGCAGGAGCAGATTTCCATGGGGGCAGAAGCCTGGCATTCTCATCAGCACTAGGTGAGTTCATAGAGTGATGCAAGAGAAAAGCCTAGTTGCTCCATAGTCCCAATCACGACCACAACTGAATCCATGAGCCTACTGGCACCAGTAGAAATAAGAATGACGTTGCCATCTCACCCYGTATTTGGATGCCTTTTATACTGGTTCTTCTCTAGAAACCTTCAGTGAACCATTCTCTTTGGTCTTGTTTCTGTAATTAATTTATCCTTCTTTATTGTCTCCTTTGTTAGTAATTCCCAGAGCCAAGGTTTTGCCAAGACACTACTTTTTATGCGTCTGCAAATTTTGTTTGCTCTCATGTTATCTTTCCACTACACCAGAGCTGAGTGTTAATTTGTACAAAATATTTTGATCCTGTTCAAACTGAGACTTTTGCAATTAGTGAAAATTAATTATAATCCCAAGATTACTCCATCTGGTGGTGATAGAAATTTTCAGGGAGATGATGATTCAAAAGTTGCTGCTGAAGAGCAGTGGCCCCTGTGACTCCCATCAGGTGAATCACAGATGAAAATTAGAGGATGATCAAACAACTATAAAAGATAGTGGGGGGCCTCTAAAAATTTGGTCCACCGTATCTGGAAAATTCAAACAGTCAATCAGTTTATWGAGAAAAGATGGTGGGGGAAGCCAATTATATAATCGGAACTAGCAAACCCAGTATATAATTCAGAAGGGGCAGGGAATAAGCAGATTTAGGAGAAGGGAGTGTTTAGGGATAGTTTGGGGAAGACAGTGTTTCTTAGGAACTAAAAAGAAAGTTTATAAATTTATTGCAGGATGGAACTGCCAATGTACCTGCAGCAAAAGTGAAGAGAGCTGAGATGAAAAAACACTAAACAAACCTGAGTCACTGGAAGCTATTGAAAGTAAAAATTGATCCACTTTAGATGTATCACAGTCTGCCATCAATAGATATGAAATATTCTAGAATTGCTAGGCCAAATGATGATTACAAACCAGCAAAATATTTTATTAGACCCAAATACGTAAGTGAAAATAAATGACAAGAAGATTATTCCAAGAAAGAAACTGTAGAAAATGCTGTTCCAGCTGGCATTTTAGGATCAACTGGTCTAGAGATATGATCTCATGTGCCCTCTTGTGAGATTTTTGAAGACAAACTGTGATGAAAACCACATCACTGGGTTGTATTAGGACTCAGTTAAAGTGATTTGAGAGTGGCAGTTCAAGGGACTCTAGATTTAGTTACATTTTGTGGATCAAACAGGAGACCTTCAAAAGACAAACTTTATATCTGAGAAGAAGTATTTTAGTATRCTAAAATAGTATTGGTTTGTTTTCTTCAGGTGTTCTTTCGTAATTCCGTAATGGGAAACATAAACCTAAACCTGGATTTAGTTGTGGCTGAAGAACTGTTGAGAAATGAGGCAGATCCAAGGGCTGTACCACTGAGATGGGCCCTGAGTTCAGTAAGCATCTTTTCAGTTCTGAAAAAGGGTGAAAGTCATGACCTCAAAAACATCAACATATATACATTGCTAAAGGAAAGTTCATTAGCTGCACAGAAATAGCATAGGTGTGGAGGAATATTATTAAAGTGGTTATTTGGAAAACAATTGTTTCCTAAATTATATGGAAGTTTAAAGGCAGAAGAATTATATTTGCTCTCAAAATGACAGTGGAAAAGCAGTCCTAAAAATCAGTGCTGCATAAGTAATAATAGCATGTTGAGGAGAAGTGTTAGTATTGTATTGACAGAACTAATCAGAGATCATAAACATAAGTGATCAGGCTATAGTGAACTAATCCTTGTCCTGATTAACAGAGACAACAAGGGGGGGAAACATGGTTTTGGGCAGCGAAAGAAATCTGTTAATAAAAATTTCATTAGGAAACATTTGTTCAGAAGAATGCTGTATTTAACTGCAGGACATAAGGGGAAAAGCACTAAGTAAGTTTGAAAATACCCATGTGTGTTAGCAATTTAATGGAGGAAAATGGAGAACCAAAAGTGTTGAGAGAGAGATGAATGGAAAAGAAACCATCTCCAGATATCTAGACATAAGACTCACTGAAGAATTAGTAACTTTTTAAGGGATATAAAATATATAAACATTGATAGGAGCCCAGAAAGATTGATTTTAAGTCTGGTGCTGTTTTCATCTCATATATTACCATGTTGTATCATGTGCCGCAGAGTTGGTCTGTAATAGACTTTGTTGTCAAGGAAGAGAGGCTGCTGCTCAGCAAACAGGGTCCTTTCCTCACCATGCCTGTAGCTTTTAAACTCAGCAACCCAAAATACTGGGCTTCAAGCCATATCACAAGCCTTTCATGACCTCTTGCTGTAACATCCTGTGGAGTCCTACTGGAGAGTAGTTGCTACATCAAGAACTCCCTGCCTTCACTGTACATGGTTCAAACAGGCTTTGCAGGAAGTTTGGGAGTTCATGTTAATAAAACTTCCAAAAACTCACCAAGAAAGGCTTGCCTATTAGTTTTGGTCAACAATAAACGTCTTGCTAGAAAATAAGTAAAGGTATAAGTCACTATATTCCTTACTGGCTACGTGTGGAAAAGGTGATATCTTAAATTTATGCACAGATGTTAGAGACTTAAACAGTTTATTCCTATAAGCATCCTATATGTAGAATTCAAGAGGACTTGAGTCCTTCAAGCCATGATCACAGAAATGTTTTTACCTCTACTAAGACAGTGGTCTTTATATTGTCTTTAAAGAATTAACACTTACAAGTCAAAACATTGTGGAGACAACATGACCCAACATCAACATGTAAATGTGTCATGTGTCATCTTTAGCCCAGGATGAATCAGGACTAAATTTGGCCCACTCTAGAAGTGTAGGTGCCATCATGCTACCTTTGACTAATGCTTTGGCAGCTGCAAAATTCTTATTCATTCTGGATTTGATTTCTTTTATTTTCTAGACCTCCTGGTCCAGCTGGTGCTTGGTGGGAGGTAAGTGGTGAGCACAGTTGGCAAGAGATGGAAAGGCTGGACAAGACAAGGGCCTTTCTCCTTCTGCAACAGCTGTCTGTTATTTCTGTGCAAGTTTTGGCAGGAACTCATTACCCACTAAGTTCTAGATGGAAAAACTGATCTTCTTTGTCTTTGATCACAATACAGCTTATCCCCAAGGATTTCTAAGTGAACAAAGAATATACCTGCCAATATTCACTGCATTTATGAATGAGTTTGTATTCTTTCAGGGCTTACTTCCATCTCTACAGAATGAAATGAAAAATATCTCAAATATTTGAGACACTAATTATGGGATCTCCCTCCTAGTTTGCTAAAGCTTGTCTAGAACAAAAAATTAGGGCTTATGTGGAAAATATTAGAGAGGTTTCCAGTAGTTGGTGAAGTTATGAAATTAAAGGCAACATAAACAAACATGATTTTTTCATGTGAAAAGTACTCTGCTATATCCGCTCTGGCAGCCAGTGCTTTGTTTTGTAAATCTGATATCCTTCCACTAGCATTGGAAATAGTTAAAAGAGTATAAATAATAAGTTGAAATTAAAATTGGTAAAGCAAATTTAAGCATCTCATGCTGTTTTGAAGGGCTATTAAAAAATAATAAGGATGAGATGAACAAGAAAAAAGATGGAATGACAAAGACTGTCAGAAATATATAATTACTTCTGTGCTCGTCCAGTGATTCTGAAGGAGAACTCAGCATGTATAAAAGGTGACTAATGAAAAAATTTGTGATAGGATCTATGAAGTCATGAACACAGGGAGAAAGTGTTTAACCACACTTGCTCCTTGTCTCTTCTAGTACATAAATGAAAGCGCATCACATTTAAATGAGCAGGTGACTTGCATAAAGCAAATGAAAAGAGACTCTTCTTACCAGTCATGGTTAGAGTTTAGTAGAATTTCACCACAGAATATGTTTAGTGGTGTAAATGATTTCAAAAACATGATGTCAAAAAATGACTGGACAAATTAATAGAATAAATTTTCTCAGTGGCTATTAAATTATTATCTCTGCTTTAAAACAAACAACTTGAAATATAGATTTTTGGCACATAGGAATCAATTATATACACTTGTTTTACTCCTATATTMTTCCCTAAATATCTAGTCTTAGCTGATGTTGAAGTCAGCTGCTAGATGGGTCTTGGTCTAACCAAGACCACTTGGTCTAACCGATAAAAATGCTTCCTAAGATCAGAACATCATGAGAACATTAAATCACATTCTCAGAAATTAAGAGTCCAAAGGACCTTAAAGGAAGTAACTTTCACTTGTCAGAAAAAAATATGCATGCCCTGCAAGAATTATAGAGCAAGATGGAAAAGAAAACCCAAACCAACCAAACTAGCAAACAAAACAAAACCGTAACAAAATCTAACCCAAACAAACAAATAAACCAAACCAACTTGGCCAAGAAAAAATGTTTGACAAGGGTAGAGGGGAGATAATTTCTAAGGATGGTAAACCCTTTTTCAGCAGTAGACATGGCTGGAACCCCAGATTTTTCTTCAGTTTTCAGTTGACTGCTGCCAAACCTCTCCAATGCATTGGATCACACAGACATTGGAATCCCAGCCTCCACAGAAGGCTTAAAGGAAGTGTTACCTTTCCCAAAACTACATGGCAAGAGTAGAGGGAAATAAACACTCAAAAAAGTGGAGATAAAATGGTGGTCACTGTTACACTGGGCAAAGAAGACAGTTTCACTTTCACTGTTATTGTGTCTGTCAGAGGGACACGATTATCCTTTTGCAAGGTCGTGCTGGAGCATTTATTCATTCCATGACACAAGCAGCTCAGAATTCAGTCCAATCTTTTACCCAGCACACGACATTCAAAGAAAATGTAAATTATTCAAGAAACGGTTCTGTACATTAAGAAAACAACCAATTCTGCAGCTGCAGAAAACTCAGAGCACCTCACCCAGTGTGCCAGTGTGGCTGCTTGAAAATGACCTAGATAGTGCCCAGGGTAATCTTTGATTTTTAATAAAGGCCTGGGTTGCACTGATAAAATGCAGATGTTCCGTAAATGCATGCAGGAATTGTATTAATTACAATTCTTATTAATTTAAAATTTACTGTAGATTTTAATATGCCCAAACAATAAAAAAGTATAAACCGTGTCTGGGTAATCATATTTCTTATCTTGCTTCTGTGCAACTGTGGTTTTAGGTGCATGATATATGAGACCATTCACAACTAGCAGGAAACCCTAGAAGACAGCCCCCTGAGATCCTGAGTCAAGGGTGGTCCTTTGGTGGTTAGATGTGTGGGCAGAGAGCCCCTAGACGGAGGTGATAAGGTGGTTGAGGAAGTTCCAGCCATTTCGCTGAAGGGCTCTTCTTAGGTCCCCTCCAAAATTCTGTTTTTCCTTAGGGTCTCGAAGTCCCGCTCAGTCTCTTAGCGGGGAATCCCTCCCCGATCCTCGGGGGCTGCTTTGGGCAGGGAGGTCACGCCGGGCCCCCTGCCCCCGCACACGGCGTCCCACGGCCGGCGTTCCTTGCCGGTAGATGGCATCCCCCGTCCGCGCAGARCAGCGCCCGGAGCGGAGCGGCGCGCAGCGGGACCGGCCGCGAGGTGGGGGACAGGGCAAAGCCCGCGGCCCCGCCGCTGGCCAGCTCTTACCAGGGGAAATGCCGCTCACGTCTGAGCCGCCCCGGCTCGCCTTCCTCCTTTTCTGTACGGCACCTGCCGGGTTTGGGAGGGGAACGTTCAGAAGATACTCAAAGACACGTAGCAATCTCCAGGGACTGAAATAACATCAGGTCGTAATTGCACTGGAGACTGACTCAACTGATCCCCCAAAAGGAATCCCCTCAGCAGCCCACACACACAGCATACACACCCCGCAGTGGCAGACGAGAGCTTTCAGTGTTGCCCATGCCTTCCAGAGAGGTCCGCGCCATTACCCCCCGGGGCCACCCCTATCGGCCACGTCCAGAAAGATCCGCACCCCAGCCGAGGCTCCCGGGAACTCGGTGCTGCAAAGAGCCGCTGGTGTCACACGCTCAGTGAAACACCCGTGCGTTCCACTAGCAGAGGATCGAGGGCAGACCCCGGCTTTTTTGGTTTGTCGCTAGAGCGGTTCTTCCCCTTGCATTTTTAAATTTCACCGTTCTTCAAACTTAAGAACGTAATTTTCTTTTATTTTTTTTTCTTTTTTTTTTGCTT
Source organism: Alauda arvensis (assembly GCA_902810485.1). Classification (NCBI taxonomy): domain Eukaryota; kingdom Metazoa; phylum Chordata; class Aves; order Passeriformes; family Alaudidae; genus Alauda; species Alauda arvensis. The sequence continues at coordinate 1,819,457 of CADDXX010000091.1, read as the reverse complement.
TTTTTTTTGCTTTCAGGCGGTTTAAAACTTTCGGGTTAGGAGAAGAAAAAGAATAGAAGAGGGGGAAAGGAAGCAGGAAGCTAAAACAGTAACTCTTTGTAAAGACGAGAAAGCTCTTGAAGACGAAAAATCCTGTCTACCTTTTTATTTTGGTCCCTTGCCCTAGGACCTCAAAACTAGTTCGAAGAGAGATTTTATGAACTGTGGGAACTTAAATATCTAGAGATATCAGTTTTTCTACAGAAAAAAAAATTAGTCAGCTGCTAGGTCTAGATTTTCTTTTTTTTTTTTTTTCTTTGCCTTTCTCCCCCTGTTTTGTAACTTTTGGTGGTATTGTCTTGCAGGCGCCTTAGTAGTGAACAAAATGTAAATAGGATTATTTGGAAATAGTAGAAAGGATTATGTTGTAAATCCATGGAACTGGGTTTGAAACAGGGTGGCTTGTAACTTAGGTTTAGGACAATATATGGGAAACGTATTTCAAGAAACTGGGTGTGTACATGGTTTGCAAAGCGAGATTTAATCAATAAGACTTTATGCATCAGTTTGCCCTTCTCATGACGATTTCTGCCCAAGAATGAAATGCTCCCCTGCTCCTATCCCAGTCGGATCCTGCCAGAACTGGGAACGATGGGATTTTTCAAAGCCTTTCTTTTTAAGACCATGGTAATTGCATTTTTGTCCAAATTTGTGGGGGTTTTATTTTGTTTGGGTTCTTTGGTGGAGTTTTTGTTTCTTTTTTTTCCCCTGCCAGCCCTTACATAAAGAGGGCCCGGGTCTTCTGTCGTCTTGTAGATCACCTGAAAAGGGGAACGGTGCCCCTAAATTAGCAAGCAATCCTCTGTCGTTTTCTCAGGGGTGTTGCTCCTACTTAACGCAAGAGTCCCATTCTAAAGGCCAGTGAATATATTTCCTTTGCATACAAAGGAGGTAACGCTAATTCTCTGTTAGTGTTTCTCATAATGGAGGGAGCTGCTTCTCTCTCTTTAATAACCATAGCCTTACAATTAAACCGAGAATAGTGGTGTGTTTTGGAGGCTGTTCTTTTAGAGCTTGTGAGGTCGGCATCAAGAGATATTTTATTTCATTCTAAAGTAAATTAAACTCTGGAGGGTGATGGGTAGGGAAGGATGTCTCTAAACCATTCCGCGGACAGAAGTCTGAAGTTTATTAACACACCATCTCACTCTCCGGTTTGAGGTTGTGGCTTTTTTTGGTTTTTTTCCCCCTTCCTTCCCACGGGAAACAGCACCCCGTCTCTGAGAGGGCAGCCCCGAAAGATGCGAAACTCCTAGACACTCAGGATAGTTTCTGGGAAGATGCTCCTATACTTTGCGAGGGACTTGCACTCTTTTCTTCCTTTTTTTTTTTTTTTTTTTTTTTTTTTTTTTTTTTTTTTTTTTTGTGGGGTTTTTTTTTTTTTTTTTTTTTTTTTTTTCTTTTCTTTTTTTGTTCCTCGAGGGTGGTCAAGTGTTATCTTTATTTCCCCACTTTTCCACTAAATATGGCACCGGTCTCCCCGCGGCCCCCCTAGAGCCCCTCCTGGATGGGGTGAGGCAGGGGGGCCGGGACGGTGGCGAGGCGCCCTTCTCTGGGGGGAGACACGGCGCCGCTCCCCCCGCCAGGGTCTGACGCTGGGAGCCATGTGATGGCCCCCTCGCTATAAGGCGGGGAGGAAGGCCGCCCTCCCTAGGACTAAGCCCCAGCCTTTTCGCCGTGTTTCCTAAGGCCCAGCCAGCCGTCCCCTACGCCCTCCCTCCTCGCCAGCCTCCTCCCCTCTCCTCCTCCCAGGACTAGGCGCGCTCTCTCCTGCCCCGCATCCATTAATGTCTGGGGACTGAGGTGAGGAGAAAGAAGGGGAAACCGACTTCCAGGAACGACGGCACAACCTCCTTGCGCCCACAATAACCGATCCCAACCGAAAAAAACTGAAAAAGATCCCCAAAAGCGGGGAAGGGAGGGGGAAAAAAGAGAAAGACAGAAATCTAAACGGCAGCAAAAAAATACCCCGAAACAAAACCCTGACCGGCCGCCGCCTCCGAGCGGGCGGCGGGAGCGCTCCAGAGGAGCGGCAGCGGCGCTGGGGGCCGGCGCGGCTGGGAGCGGCCCGCCTGCCCGTGGCGGCGGCGGGGCGGCTCTCCGCGGAGCGGCGCGGAGGCCTGGCGGCGGCGGAGAGAGCGCCCGCTCGCTCGCCGCACCGCGCCGGCCGCCACCGATGCGCTGCCCCGCCGCGCCATGACCCTTAGCTCGGAGATGTCCGAGGCGTCGACGCTGGCTGAGGAGACCGACATCGATGTGGTGGGCGAGGAGGACGACGAGGAAGACGACGAGGAGCCACAGACCCGCCGCCGCCGCCGCCGCTCCTACGCCGAGGACGAGGAGGAGGACGAGGACGACGAGGAGGAAGAGGACGATGAGGATGTGGGCGACCTCCACGCCGCCGCCCTGCTGCCGCGGTCGCCCGTGCGCGGCGGAGGCGTAGGTGACGGCGGCAGCGGGGCGGGCGGCGGGGACGCTGCCGGTGGCTCTCGGCCCCCCTCGCGGGTTGGCCCGCAGAAGGCGACGGCGGGCGGCGGCGGGGCGGGCGGCGGCGGCGGCGGGGCGGGCGGCGGTGGCGGCAAGAACAGCCTGGTGAAGCCGCCCTACTCCTACATCGCTCTCATCACCATGGCCATCCTGCAGAGCCCCAAGAAGAGGCTGACGCTGAGTGAGATCTGCGAGTTCATCAGCGGGCGCTTCCCCTACTACCGGGAGAAGTTCCCCGCGTGGCAGAACAGTATCCGCCACAACCTCTCCCTCAACGACTGCTTCGTCAAGATCCCCCGGGAGCCCGGCAATCCTGGCAAGGGCAACTACTGGACGCTGGACCCCGAATCCGCCGACATGTTCGACAACGGGAGCTTCCTGCGCCGCCGAAAGCGCTTCAAGCGGCAGCAGCTCCCGGCACCCGAGCTTCTGCTGCGCGCCGTGGACCCCGCCGCCTTCCTCCCTCAGCCTCCGCCGCAGCCTCCGCAGCAGCCGCCCTGCGCCTACGGACCCTACGGCTGCGGCTACGGTCTTCAGCTTCAGCCTTACCACCCCCACTCCGCCCTCTTCGCCTTCCACCACCCCTCTCCGCCGCCCCGCCAGCCCCCTGCTGCCCCCGGCAGCGCCCCCGGTGCGGCGCTGCCCCCCGCCGCCGCCGCGCCGCCGGGCCCCTTGCTGCCGGCGGCGGAGCTGGCACGGACGCCCTTCGGCTACGCGCACCCGCTGGGCCCGGCGCTGGCGGCCTCGCTGCACTCGGCCAAGCCCGGCAGCGGCGCGGCGCTGGCCCGCTCGCCTTTCTCCATCGAGAGCATCATCGGGGGAAGCCCCGGCCCCGGCGCGGGCAGCAGCTGCGCCTCGCAGTCGACCGCGGCGCCGGGACTGGCCCGCTCGCTGGGGAGCGCCGGGAGCGGCCCCCCCCCCGCCGCCGCCTTGCCCGCCACCCCCGGCTTCGCGGCACGGATCTCTAACTGTTAAGTGTTTGGGAGTCTTTCCGAAGGTAGGATCTGGGGTATCTCCTTTCTCCGCCTCTCGGACGCCCGGCGGACGCTGCCCGCAGGGGCTGCCTGTCTTTGCGTGGGGATAATTGTGGCGGGGCTCGGGGGCTGTCCGCCGCCAGCGACGGACCTCCCGTGACCTTCACTAGTGCAAAGCCAGGTGTAGGTCTAGATACTGCACGGGCAGGCGGTCACCACATCGGAAAGTTACTCTCTACTCCTTAAAAAGAAACAAACATGGTGATAAACAATGTCTCTAAACCCTTAAAGTTCAGAGATTCTCAGGTCTAGAAGCTTGAAAACAGTAATGTACAGGAGGAAAAAAAAAAAGGCTTGAGGGAGGACAGCAGAGCAATACTTTTTCATTTAGTACACTTGTCTCATGTACTTTTATAAAAGAAAAGATTAACGTGTTTACACAGAAGAAAGTCAAGATTATCATTTCTTATTTTAACCTGTGTTTTGTATTATAATAGACTTACGGAGTTTTTTATTTTGTACTTTATGCGTATTCTTTACAAGGAATATTGTTAAAATTACTGGCAAGTATTATTGTACCATTTTAATGTAAAATTTTTACACATTTGCAAAAATAAAATTTTTAATTTTCAAAAAAAAAAGAAAAAAGAGAAAAAAAAAAGAAAAAAAAAAGCGAAACCCAATCCAAAGACCAAAGGAGCACAGCCAAACAATTGGCTTTGGATCCTTCCCTCCTTAGCACTTCTCCTTTCTTTGGGACACTGATATTTTTTTCCTTGGGATTAATAGTACAATAGTCAAGGAATATTCTAGTTTGAAATTTATCATGTGCATATTTGACCGCAAAGAAAATTAAAATATAATCTTTGCAGTCCATGCATTGTTAACCCTAGCAGACAGATAAAGACAAAAAAAAAAAAAAAAAAAAAAAAAAAAAAAAAAAAAAAAAAAACAAAAAAAAAAAAAAAAAAAAAAAAAAAAAAAAAACCCAAAACAAACGAAACAATAAAACAGACAAACAAACAAAAACCCCCACAACACCAACAAGCCCCCCAACAAAACAGGAAAGCACTCTACAAAAAATAGCAGGAACGAAAGAGGGGATAAATAGAAATAGGTCTCTCTGGAGGGAGTAAAGCCCAGTTCTGTAAGGCACCAATCAGGGGATTGATTAAAAAGCCGGTTTAAAACTATTTTTATACTTTTGGGTGTGTTTTAAATCACAACTGCATCATAGTTTGGTTTCCAAGAGGCCCAAAGGAAAATTCTACTAATAAAGGGCATKCATTGAACTTAAGAGAGATTTGTTCTAGACACTTATGTTTCTGTGACGATAATAGTGGCATGTGTTTCTACTTTTCAATACATAAAGTATAAAATGCGCTTTGTAATATCCTCGTGTGACGAGTTGATTAAGTGTATAAGCTGTCAAAGTAAGGATATTTAAATGTACAAAACAAACCATGAAAGCAGCTTTTCTGATTCCAAACACTCGTTTTTAACAGCATAAGAACGATAGATATCTATTTTATAGACTTTAAAAAACTTAACCAAAAATCCGGCCTCAAATATTCAGAGCTTATATACGGAAAAGAGAATTGCATGTTTTAAGAGTAGGCGTGTGAATGCTTGTTGGGGGCTAGGAACACGCGTTTTTCAAACCAGGGAGGCGCTTTTCAACTACGACTGTATTTATAACTATTTAGGAGACTCGGGGATCAATTATGTAAATTTTCATAATAAAAAGAAATTTAAAAGGGAGGGATGCTTTTTAGTGCTCTTTGGAGTGAGGAGAAGTTTTRCATATAGAAGTACTTCGTCGCCTTRGTTTTAAATATTCTCATAGACAGAAAAGTGATGCTTCTCCGTTTTGTTTGTRGAAATGCTGTGTTAAAATAGTGGGTTTCAAAAAGCAGAAAGACTGGACGCAAGATCTCTGCTGGGCTCCATTTGCAATCTGGAGCTGGACGGCCTCTTTGGATGTGCCGGGTTCCTTAGCTAAAAAAGAAGTAAAGTCCGTTATAACTTCTAAAACAAAAGGGGAAATACTCCAGAGCCACACTGTACGTTTCCTCCGGGGAGAGTGCGTCTTTTCACGAGAGACCGATTAATTCACTTTCCCTGGCACTGGCCGGGGATGCGCCGGCTGACGGGCCGCTGCAGCGCAGAGTGCCGAGCTAAGCAGAGGCCCCCCTCGAAGAGGCWGATAAAATCAAGCAGGGAAAGGTTTTGTGGGGAAGAAGGCAGCTGTGGCCGTGCGGCGGTGCCAGGGTCCCCAAGGAGGGATGCTGCTGGCCCTCAGTCTGCTCTCTGTCTGCTCGAGTCCTAGCGATCTCCACGAGCAGTTATATGAGAAGTGTAGATTCCGGCGACCCACCCTGTTTGTTTCTCTTTGCTTCTCCGCAGTAGACCCTGGGGAGCCCGGCGACCTCCCTCACACAGAACCCAGCCCGGCCCAGGCTGGTGGACAGTGGGGTCCGAGTGTGCCCACCGCCCGTCCTTTAGGTCTCCTCAGAGGTATGTGGCAAGCAAACTGCTTGGCCACTTGCTCCTTCTACGCTTTTCGCCAGCTGCCTGCATCCTGTGCRATCAAGACGTTCTCTTGGGAATTGGTAGGGAAGCTGACAGGAGCAAATTGCAGTAGGTAGTATAGATTTCCTTTTTTCTTTAAGGAAAAGTGGGTCGAGGAAGAGGTCTGGGGTGCTTTCTGCAAAAAGGTGAAGGACCCTTTTGCCTGTTCTCCTCGAGTCGGCGGGGAAGCCGCCTAGCCTCGGTCCCGAGAGTCCCTGTTTCCCCGCTGCTGCCCCGGAGCAGGTGCCGCCAGAAAAGGCGCCGGCCCCACAGCCCTTTGATGAGCTCGCAGCACCGTCGGGCCGCAGCGCCCCATTCGCATGCTAATGGCCCGCCGTGCTCTGTGCGGCTTTCAAGACTAACAGAGAGGCTGACAGCGTAGTCCTCGTAAGGACCGAGCCCGGACGAACAATTCATCCAAAATATTCCGGGCCCTAATAAACAGTCTGGTAGGACATGCAGTATAGTGTCACCTCCTTCTCCTYCCAGAGACAAAGTGTGGATTCATTAACCCGTCTCCTTGCTCATCATATCCCCGTAGGGCTGAGAGACGAATTACTGGATCTGAATTGGGAGGGGATTGCTCTATGAGGGGGCTAATGTTTCAATCAGTTCATCCTGAAGGACCACACAAAAAGAAACTTTTTGGTTTATGGTGCTATTATGCAGAGTTTTAATCTAGGGATAGATTTAGCCAAATGTTATCTATTGGGAATTTAATGAAGCCCTTATGTATTCAATCGTCTTTTATGCCACACACAGTGTCTCTATCCAGAAACGTTTCCTTCCACATAGTTCTTTGTTTCTGATGGGTGATTTATATATTTTTAATTAGGTTTTTTAAAAAATATTTCTTTTCAAGTATCTTGTATAACATTTCGCTTAAGCAGGACTGTGTTAGGTCCCTACCCACATCCCCTATAAAAGAGGTTTCCCCTTCCCTCCCTGGTTTCGAAGATAATTAGTTTGCAAGTCCACACACTGCGCCMTTCCCGCTGGAACGCTCCCGCTGCCTTATGCAGAGGGTCCGGACATCGCGCCCATTCTGTCRACACCGCTACAAGGGCAGTGCAGCCCGGGGGTCCGGCCGAGCCCCGTAGCTCCCGTGCACAGCTCCCCGGCCCAGAAGCTGCTCTCAACCCAAACCTTCCCCACCCGCACCTCCTTTGGACCTTCGGTCTGGTTTGTATTTTCGGTGCGGTGAGAAGCATTCCTGGGATCAGCGGGGTGCACATCCCGTCTTGTAGGCTGGTTTCAAATACCCAAGACCGGCCCCATCACGAAGTCCGGAAGATGAAAGAGGGAGGCGAGGCCCTCACCTGCTCTCAGCTGCTCCCTTTCTTGCCGCGCTGGTGGCGAGGGCAGAGCGCACGGTCGAGACTGAGGCCTGTTCGGGGGATCGGCAAAGTGGGTCTGGTTTAACTGTCCCTTGGCACTGCCCGGAGACTCCGCTCCGTATATAATAACTTTCCCTCAGTACTTAAAGTAAGTACTGCTGTAGTCTCTGATAGTAYTGTATTTGACGGAAATAATGGAAATTATGATCGCGGCCAAACCCTCTCTGCTCTGGAACTTGCTAACCAATGYAGACCTTTTTTTCAGCTTGTTCACRGTGGCTCTCCCACCTGCAGTGGTATTTCCCTTGCTTCCCTCGGCGACGGGCCGCACACACCATCGGAACCCGAGCACCGGCGGGGACCAGCTGCMCTCTGCCCGCAGCTGGGCGCATCCCGACCAGGTAGGCGACCACCTCCTCCGTTCCTCACCCCCAAGCCTCAGCAATCTGCTGCAGGTGACTGCAAGGCCTCTCCACCCTTCTTCAAAAGTCCTTTCTCCTTTACAACCCTCACCGTGAGCGTCAGGTCGAGCGGTGGCCGATGACTCTCTGTACGCTGCCCCTTCCTGCTCTGCAAAGTACGACCAAGATGTGGAGGAGACATTCACGCAGAAGAAGTGTGTGTACGTGTGTGCAGGAGAGTGGCACTTCAGAAGGTAACAAGCTGCTGCCGGATCCACGCTGCGGCAACAACTGTGCTCCGTGCCTCATTACGCAGATGGGTGCCCTTCGATTTTGGGGAGAGACGGAGAAATGAACGCGAGTTCCAAGTCGGTAAACCTCTTGCTCTTGTTTTTCTCTTGCGGAGGAACTCTGTTCCCCGCCGCCAGTCCCCGCCTGTAGGTGTACTGCGGGCAGCCGGCCCTRAAAGCACGCCGGCCCCCTCCCAGCCGCCCGGCTCGGCTCTCCGCTCAGTCACCGGCACGACCGAAAACAACAAAGGCAAAGGCTGCGGGCTTGGGAAGGCACGCACGGGGAGCCCCTCGGCCAAACGCGCGGCCAGCCCGGCTGCCGCAGTGCGGGTGGCACCGCGGGCTGTGCGCGGCTGCGCAGCGGGGCAGGGCTTCTTCGGCCTCGGCGGTGCYCCGCCGATCCCGATCGTGGGAGCGGGGAGGCACCCGGCGGCGTCTCGGGAAGCCCACGGAAGATGCATAACGCCAGAAGATGTGCCCTCAGTGCAGAGCCCCTGCTCCGCCAACTGTCGCAGTGGGAGACACAGAGGCACCCGCTGAGCTCTGCGCCACGGAGGGACCTATTGGCTAGGCATCGTAGTGCCCAAAATGTACAAAAACATATGGACTGGACCAAAGGCGCCTTTTTTTTTTCTTTTTCTTTTCGCGTTTTCTCGTCAATTTCAGGAATTCTACCGCTGAGCTGAATTCAGAAAGATATTTGTGGTTGTGTTTTTTTCATTTTTCTAATCAAAATAATTAAACTTGCCCTTCCTCCAAGCCACAGGAGACCCGTTGAATTGATTCTAATTTTTTTTCTCTGATACAGTAAAAAGGCATGCAGAGATCTGCGGGCCCCCATATTTAGATGATAGATTATGCAATTTATGTTAGAAGCAAAATTGTAATTAGATAATCCAGTTGTTGCATTAATTCGTTTCTTAAGACTGGAAAGCTTTATCTACAGTCAATCCGAAGGTATTTCTGTCCTCTGCGTGAAACAGAAAAACATGTGAGGGCATGAAACGCGTGTGAACATTCAGGAGTGTGTGTCTCGCACCCGGTGGTATCACCATCCAGTGCCCACGGTCATCACTCCTGCCAACGCCCAGGCTTTGGCAAGTCCTTTCAAAACTTATGAATGTCTCTTCGTACCACAGTGGTCGCAGGACTGCTTCTTCAGTTTCATTGCAGGAGAGTACATGCACACCTGTATACACGAGATACATTAAACACRCACAATCAAGATTAATGAGGTGACTTCCCTGGGTTTTCTTTTCGTAAAATAAACACTGTCACGTCTGCTTATTCAGCAACAACCAGACGAAACAGACGGCTTTCTAATATTGGGGTATACGTTGAAATTCCACCTGTCTGCTGCACAAACCGGGGGGGGTGGGGTGTGGGGGTGGGATGGGTAGAGGAGAACAGCCTCTTCAAATAAATAGACGATTAAAAGAACCAGTTGTGAGAATCTATATTTWAAAAAATGTTCAGTGCAGAGCGAGGAGGAACAGATATATGAGGTGACTTTGCTCGGAAGTAGACGGGATCGGAGATTAYGGGCCATGGAAAAAAAATTATACTTTCTTTACAGCCTGCCTCTGATTGCACAAAATGCCATCTGCGGCTGCTCAGTATGCTCTGTCAAACATCCCTCCCTTCTTCATGGAAGTCCTTAACCTGTCTTTCTCCGTGCAGAAGGCGCTGCCTATGGGGCAGCACACGCAAGTGTGCGTCCTCACAGTCCCGCAAGCGCTCGGCAGCCGGGGGCCCCGCCAACACCACACCGCAGATCTCTTCCCCTCTACTCGCTTCTGTATGAGAAGCCAAAGGGTGGCCCTTCTACGAAAATTAACCGCTTTAGATCGCTTTCAGCACTGTTTCCATCCCGATGTCTTTCCTCCCGGTGCTCAAATATCTGCCGGCCGGAACATGATTTTCGGTGGAATCCCCAGTCGTGTCCGTTCGCGTCTAAAGCACACTCCGCCGTCCCGCGCACCGGAGCGGGGGATGTGGACAAGAGATGTGGAGCGGATGTTTTTGTTTTTAAAAAGACTACCTTCCCCTCCAGCCTCCTCCTCACCCAAAAGGAGTCCGCAATAACTTGCTAACACACATGGGCAAGCCAAACCTAGCGCTTCCACAAGAGATTTTGAAACCGGACCCGAGACGCTGCTGCGCCTGCGGCTTCAAGACGGAGCGGTTCGCTCGGGTAAGCGACACAAACCCCCGCGGCCGTGCCGGGGCGGAGCCGAGGGTGCTGCAGGCAGATCGGCAGGAGGGACCGTGTTCTGTACCTCCTCCCGGCCCCAGGTACGCTGCCGACCTCACAGGGCTGTCTCGGCAGCCCGCCGGTAGAGCAGACCACTGCTGCCGTCGATGGAGCGCTCTGRGTTCATGACTCTCCCCGACGAGGACAACCTTCGGCCCAGTCCTGTCCTGCCGTCGACACCCACCGTGGGGCGCGCGGGGGCGTGTGGGGTGAGGGGAGCCCGGTGCCGGCGCTATAAATCCCTCGGCAACTGAGTTCTGCACCTTTGATTTGGAAAATCGGATTCTTTGAGTGGAAACAGTTGACAGGAACTTAAAAGGATTAGCTGCATTCCACACAGGATCATTTTTACTCGTAACATTTTGAAACGATTGATCCCTTCCAGACCATAAACAATGTCCAGAAAAATGATCTAACGAGACTTCCATTGTTTCCTTTTGTCTACGAATCCCCTTTCGCCAGCAGTTTGATTAGGGACTTTGACAGGCTGGATTGTAATCACAGACGCATACGCACCCTTTTCCCGAGATAAGTATTGAATTTGAAGTAGTTCGTAATTTGGTCCTTAATCTAATCTGCCAGAAATCGAGCAAGTGCGGAGAAAAGTAGATAGTGAAAGAAGGAGCAAGGAGAGCGGGACGGAGAGGAATGGGAACTCAGTTATCACAGAATGCCGAAATGACAGGTGGAGGCATTTCCCAAGCTCCTCTTGCTGGCTTTTGTACCCGCCTGGCAGAAGAAAGAGAAAGAGACGGCCCACAGGTGCACAAGCCTGCTCGGAACATAGAGCGTAGAACACAACACGCGCGGTCCCGTTCCTAACCGTGGCCCGAGATGACTCGAGATCCGTGAGCTCTGCTTTGTCCCTCTCCCCTCCTCTTCCCTTCCCGTCTAAGGGCAGGAGAGTTAACGCGGAGACATTAGCGGGAGAGGGAGCGAGGAGCCCCTGCCCTGTCATGCTGACTGGCCCGTTTTTCCTCTGTTTTGACACCTGCGCGCACTGCCCCATGCTCCTTTCCCTGATTTATCGCCCAATTAAAGGTTCAGCCTTCCTCGAGCCACCCGTGCTGCCTCCCCTCGACGGGTCTCCGCGGGTGATGTCTCCCCGGCGACAGCACGGGAGGTGATGGGTCTAGGTGGCCGCTTTTCGGCCCCTTCTGTTTCTCATCCTTCCCCTCCGTATCTGTGTGAACCCAGGGCCCTGTGTCCCAGGAAAGAGCCTAGGGGGCCGGAGCGGTATCCAATGGCGCGTCCCGGCCCGGGGCTGTGCGGTGCAGCGAGGAGTGCTTCCAACCTCGATCGGGGGGAAACTCAGCCAGGAGAAGCACCTCAGTTAAGTCTCCCCTTCAATTACGAGATCAGCAGCTCCTTTCCGTGGAATTTCTTTGGATTTGTTCTTCCTGTTAGGCTCCGGAATCTTTCTTCTTTCTTCTTTCTTCTTTCTTCTTTCTTCTTTCTTCTTTCTTCTTTCTTCTTTCTTCTTTCTTCTTTCTTCTTTCTTCTTTCTTCTT
>CADDXX010000091.1:1712351-1800907 GCA_902810485.1 Alauda arvensis | reverse complement strand
CACTACCTCCCCCTTCCCCTGGAAATGTTTAAAACACCTCTGTGCGTGTGTTGACTCCACAAGATTAACTGGGGGGGATATCCTGGTCTGAAACAGTTGACACCTTCCCCCTGTACACCTCGGCCTAAGGATGCTTGAAGTCAGTGTCAGTACTGACATGTCAGGCTGGTTTCAGAAACAACGTCAAGCCATCGAGCTGCCGCCCATAAGACCATAAAGGGACTGTAAATGTCTTCTGTCAGTACAGGTACCAGTGAGGGCACGGACTGCCAGCATAAAAGACAGCTCACGGTTTAGGTCTCGACCAATTATTTCAGAATTAATAAAAAACATGATGAGGAAAGTGCGGGCAAGGCTGTAAAACAACAAACAACCATCAATGCCCGCACACCAACCAATGAACCAACCCGCCAAAATGTTAAATAAAAAAGTCCTCAGCTTTGCAGGGGAAAGTGAACTACTGAAGATGTCACAAAAGGCCAGGGAACCTAACAGGAGGCTTTTTTGGTGCTGAGCTTCGTCTCCTGGAGGGAACTGGATCTGCTGAGAGGAGCCCGACCCGAACCCGATGATGAGCCAGTGCCAGCAGACGCCAGACCTCTGCCACTGTTCGCTGCAAGTGAGGAAGAAACAAGGGAAATATTGTGCGTATTATTACTGGAAGAACGGCTGAAAGCCAGTCTGCCAGGCAGGGGGAGAGTGGGCAGAAGCTTCTCCAGGCGGCTGCATTTCTGCATTTATATGGCAGCAGCTTCTGTTTCTGTCCCCTTACTTGTGGTCTTATCGCCGTCAATGCAGTAAGCAACAGAAACGAGCGCTCAAGGCCTGGAGGAAAAAATAATTWAAAAAAGCATTGTCTGGTGGAGATCGTCCAAACTGGGGGTTCCTTCCCGGGATTGGGGGCCGAGTGCCCAGCAGTGAAAAGGCACGGTCCAGAACTCCTCCAGGGTGGAGTCATTCGGTTCCGGATTACTGGGACTAACGCTGTCCCAGTTCGTGGCTTCTGATCTTCGAAGTGCAGAGCTCGCTCGGCCGCTTTAAACACGGCGAGGACAGCGACACACGGGACTGCGTATGAACGCCCTTGTTTCCAGGATACGACGACGGTATGTATCTCTTCGCGGGATATTTTTCCTGTTGATCAGTGCTCAGCTTCCTTTGGCCCCGAAGAACACATGGCAAAACACGCTGGAAAATGGAACGAGATCTAAAATGTGACTGTTCATTTCATCTACTAGGAAAACTTCTCCCGAATGACTGAAATCCAGCGTCGAGGCAGAATAATCTCAACCACATTTGGTTTTATAGTAAATTAATGCTGCAGTCTATATAGTTGAACGGAAAGTCGAAAGCCAAACCAAAACCCTTGTCAAAATAAATACTCATCAGCAAATATTTTGATTATTTAAAAATGCTTTAATAAGTGTCTAGAATTTCAAAGGAAATAAAAATGAGAAGTGGCGTGTCAGCCCGAGTGCCACATGTCTCACAGCTCATCCCCGAGCGGGAGACGAGACGTTGATTAGTTTGCATTGTGGGGGGTTGTAGGAAGTTTTTTTTGCCATTATCTCATTCAGCTGCTCGTASGAATCTCCAAGCCTCCAGCTGAGTGCCAGGATCCGCATCGGGAAGGGTGCAGGTTAAAACAGACGCTCCAAAACCATCCCACAACCAAAGCAGTGAAGACTCACTTGTGTGAGGGGCTACGGGGGCTCGGGGTGCCCCTAGAGTGTTGGGGAGACTCAGTTGGTGCCCCCTTTTCCCGGGGAGAAGTAGCACTACGGCTCTTCCCCCGGCTGCGCAGCTGCGTCACCGGCGCTTTGCCTTCCAGGGCTGCGAGATACAGCCCGGGGATTTCTCAGCTTTCTGATCCGCAGGGCTGGAAGCCTGAAATGTCCAAAGCTGGCACGGTGCACGAACTGGGACTTTTATAAACTTGTTTCCCTTTAAGTCTTTATTAACTACCCCTAAGGAGTATGGTTGCTGCTGCTTTTGCTCTTGCACGGCGGTGGTCTGGCACCTCCACGAAGCACACATGCTAAACAGATTAACATGCTTCGGCTGACCCATACTTCACAAACCGGGGATAGAATTTCTCCAGCTCCATGTGGAAATTAACCTACATGTAGCAATGGTCAGCTGCAAAGAGGGAGTTCCCAAGCAATCCAAACAACCTACAGTTCTTTGTTACTTTTGGCCTTTCCCCTCCCTTTCCATGATTAAATATTTATTAGAAAAGGAAACGATTTTTTTATAAAGAAAAATAATAGGAAGAAAATCCCAACCCAACAACCTTCTTCCTCCCCCTTGGCCCCTCTTCCCCTTTCGCTGAGGAGCTTTTTGTGCCGGTACTTTTTTATTTGTTGTTTTAAATACGCAGGGCTTCTTTTTTTTTTTTTTTTTTTTTAAAGCTGGCTAAAATCTGAGTTGCATGGCTTATTAAATACTCTTGAAAGGCAGGTTAAATGCACAGGTTTGGGAGTGTTACTAATGTTTGAAAGATTTTGGTCTTTGATGTCCTCCCTCCCGTCATTTGCATTCAAAAACATCCAGATGCAGAGCCATTTGTAGGTAGTTGAGCAAGGCGTTTCTAGGTGGCTAATTCTACCACTTTCCCTGTGACAGCTTCTTTGCCTTGTGCCTTTTCGAGATCAATCTGACACCTTCGCCCCACGGCTGCATGCTCCTAGTCTTCAGAGGGGAAGAACAACTACAAATAACTGTTGGCTTGTGTCACACGGGGCTGTCAGGGTAATAAACACACGGCTTCTCCCCCAGGAATTCCTAATCCTCCCTGTGTGGCTCTAGCCCTGTGGATAATATCATTACAGGACTAAACAAATAAACAGTCTATCCGAATCAAGCGGGAGGCATTGGGGACCACAATTCCTCTCTGCAAAGATGATACAAGAAAATCTACACTCATGGCTTGGAGAGGATCCAGTGGCTATGAATAGCTGCTCAGTTCTAAAGCACTGGCTCTGGGCTGGGAAATAGTTCTGACCCTCCTGCTCTGTATTTGCTGCAATCAATGTGAGCTATTCAGGGCTGTGTTTTCCTTACTGTCCTCTGCTGGGAACATCAAGGACCACTAACACATTTATGAACCCAGGCTCGGGGAAGAAGCTTTTACAGTGAAGTTGGAGTATTAAACCCAGTGACATGAAGGAGAGGTCAATGTGCTTCTGCCAGCCAGGAGCTGGGCTTTCTTATGTGATTTCCTGTTGTTCTGCCTGCTGCCTTGTATTTGATAAACTCGCTCACATGCTGGGATGTACAGCCACATTCTTCTTCATCCTATAAAAAATAGAAAAATTAAGACTAATCTGGCTGCTATCAAGGTCTAACACATACAACCAAGACATTTTAACAGCACTCCATAAATTCTGGTTTCAAATTGCTATAAAAAACTTAAACAGCATATTGTGAACCTTAGCACACTTTAATATTTTGTAAACCACTCACCTCTCACCTACATATATCAAACTTTTCTTATGAATCTGAGTCCTTGTCATAAAAACTCCAAATCCCTAGGGAGCTAGCATCCTTACCCCCCACAACTGCCAATTAACAAATTGTATTTCAATGCAGGTTTTATTTTCTACATACTTTTAAAAAGATTTAGTTATCTAAATCTGTACGCTTGCAGGGAGAGAGGTGTTTTATTAGTTGTCAGACAAAGAGAGGAATAAATTTTTGTGTTCTTATCAGTAAAGTCTCTTAGCATGGATTGTTCTGAAATTTGTATTCTACAACTACAAATGTAGGAGATGTTTAGCTCAAATTAAATACTTCCTTCTTTTTTTCTACATACAGCAATAAAATCATCACACCCAAAGTATGCTGTAAAGCATGGGCACCTATGGGCTTGGGCTCTTTCAGAATTTTTGTTGACAATATCTTAGACTGTGTTGCAGAATTCTTCTGCCAGGATCTTCATATCCTCTATGGCTATTGCTTCCCTGGGAGGTGTGTTCAGGAGCTTCAGGAGCTTACTGCTCAAGATTTATTTATTTATTTATTTTTTTATTTATTATTTATGTGCCTGACTCCTTGTTGGTGCCCAGCAAATGTCCATGAATAACTATCCAGACTGGGTGACTTCTGGCTGCACCGAGAGTGCTTTGGATCACAATTTGGAAAGGGAAGGACTAAAACTTCTGCGCTGTAACTTTTCTGAGAAGTGGTTGGTGAAGCTAGAAAGAGGCACTTAGGCCTCCTGCCAGCTTCTTTTTCAGTGAAGTGGCATTTTTCACTTCTTTCTTACCTTCCAGCCAAGCTCTGGCCTGTCTTGCTTCTTCCTTTGATTTTGGTCCTCCCTAAATCTTGGCCACTAAAGCAGATGTCCCCCTGTTGTTCTTCAGTGGTCCATTGGATGGAGATTGTTCTTGCTTTAGAGGACAAGTTCCAGGCATTTACTGGCAGTTTTAAWGACAGAGCAGGGAAGGGGGGRAAAGCAATGCCTATCTGCCTTTTCCACAAATTGGGATTTAGAGATGGAATCTCTAAATCACAACCATGCTAAACCTGGGAAAAATGAGCCCCTGATAAGCTAATTGTCAACCCCATCTTTATTAGTGCAGTGACAGACAGAAGCATTCTGAAACAGTACTGAGGAGAGATCACAATTCATTTTCTTGGGATATGCTGAAAATAGGACTAAAATTTTTGTGTCATTGTCCAGGGACATAACTCATCTATTAAAACCAAAGGGTTAGCAGTTCAGACCACAGGGGAGGAGAGCTCAAAGAAGAAATCAGATTTATTCCCTTAATAAGATGAGTTCAGAGTACAGGGATATTTTCTTAGCATGGTTCCTTGCAGCCATCAAATCACATGGGTGGTTTTAAGGTCTGCTTTGCCCTTCCCAAGCTGTGCAAGTTCCTAATGTTAGTCCAGGCCTTCTTACTGGGGAGATTATTAGCATGGGAAAGCTATCACTGAAGAGGAGAGCATGCAGTTTTCCATCCATCAAGTGCAAGGCAGGGGGACAGTAGTCAAAGGAACAAAGTTGCCAAAGAGTTACTGGCTCCCACTGCCCTTTTCCATTAATAAACCCCACCACAGCATGATTGGCCCTGGCCTCCCTTCCATTGTCATAAAGTTGGAATCAAAGAACTTGACTGCTTTTTCTGGCAAAGCTTTTGCTCCATCAGTGATGTCAAAATGCTGGAGGCGGCCGAGGGTTCACCGGCAGCTCAGCGCAGAGTGGGCTTTCTGGGTGAAAGGAGCCTTCTGTCAATGCCCCTCCTGAGACACTTAGGTTTAAGGAAATGTTTGTACTGCTCTAGAAAAAGAACTGGCCGGGTGTTTTTCTTTTGTGCTTAGGTACTCTGAAAGGAATTCCTGTGGGCACAATTATCTCACATATGGTGAGTCAGAAACAAAACAAAATTAAAAAAAAAAAAAAAAAAAAGCCAAAGGAGAAAAAAAAGAGGGAAGAAGGAAAAAAAAAAAATCAAAGGTCACTTAGATGTTTTGGCCCAGCACAGGAAAGGAGAAAATCCACCTTGGAGGATACAACTTACTTGAGGAGAGCTGGAAAACCCTGATCAAAGCAACAGGAAACTGGGAACAAGCAGTGGACCAGTTAAAACCATTGAAACAAATCCCAGTCTCTGCAAGTTAGGAACAGGGTGTCAGCATTACAAATGAAACAGAAGGGGTATGTGTGTACATGTGGTGAACTTCACAGGACTGTACCTACTGCACCCAACAGCTCATCTGGAATGCAGCAGGAATTTGGTGGGAAAGAGCTTGCTCACTACTGCTTGCACTGTTCACTGCCAGTTGCTTAATGGGATTTAGATCTTATATGTGATGCTGCACCTAGTCCTTGCAGCATCTCTGTGACAAAGGTTAGAGCAAATTAAAACCCATGCACAGAAGGTAAAGATTTATCCCCAGTCAGTCAGTGACAAGAACAAAACCTACTGACTTTGTTAAGCCTCCCCTGATAGGAGGCAAAGCAGAATCAAGGAGACATGTTACTTCAGACATATAATCTGTACAGGGCAGTGGTAACTACTTGAGTCCAGTCACCAGCAGGGATTTGTTTTTCTCCCATGAACAAATTCCTACCCCTTTTTAAAGCACAAAAAATTCACAGTGCCAGGAAAAATCTAAAACTTTTAGAAAATAATTTTTAACCTGAATTTAAAAATTCATTGTAATTTTGTGTTTAAGTAATTGTTTATTATGCCATAATTTAATTTATTAGATGCTCTCACTAATACTTGTGTTCATTGCTGGAGAATGGCCTGGCCACTTCACTATTTCTAGCATGTCATATGAGCGTAAGCCTTTTCCTGCACTTGAATTCAAATATGCTTAATGACCGAAGTGTTTTATTACCTCTTCATATTTAATCAGTACAAACTCCAGAACTGGGGAGTATGGGAGTAAAGCCTCAATTTCTACAGCTTGTCACTTCTGGTCACTAGGTCTTGTCCTCCATATGGGCAACATCACCAGGCTTTTTCCTAGAGGACATTGGCTGTCTGCTAGAACATACCTGCAAATCTGGGATCAATGCATGCATGGATGGATCAGGGACCACATCTGAGCCTGTTTCCTAGGCTGTGTTATTGAATGGATATGGCTGAAGCTCTCTAATCAGATCATCAGCAGGTGCACAATGTTCTGTCAGGATACCTGGACTCAGTGGGATCACACCAAGGATGAGGCGGTGTAAGGCTAGCAGCAGGGAATCATGGTGTGTCACAGGCCTTCCTTGTCACTAAGGACATAGCAGCATCTTTGAGTTTCTGATCAGACCAATAGGGTGTGAGTCAGACTACTGTCTTCTAAAGCTTCCAACAGAGCTTTTTAGATTTTCCTGGTGGGGTACCTGGTACCTGGTAGATTATCAGTTTCTGTGGCATGGTTTTCCCCTGATTTGGCCCTGACATTGAGGGCAAATCAGTTGATATAGTTGACACTTAGGTTGTCTGCATTTTAAAGAATTGTTTATTTTGTTCTTTTCATGATAAGTAACAGAAAATCATAGATGTTTTTATTCTGAGAAAATATGAAGCATGGTGCTGGCTCACTATTTCAAGTTTTAAATGTGTCTTCCCCTAAAACTAAAAATCCCCAACCCCCAATCAAAAAAAATTGCAGCAACCCCATCATAACTTGTGCTCTCTAAAACCTTGATGAAGGGACAAATGATGACCTGGACCATATGTTTGTGTCAGCTTCTCCAGTTGCCTGGATCCCCTCACCTCAGGGTCACACTCCCTGGGTTTTGTTCACTGCTGCATATGTCACAGCAGAGGAAGGAGCCCAGCCTGCTTCCACTGCATGCCAGTTACTGCAGCTGGGTGAGCAAAACTGCAGAGAGAAGCAAAGCTGCCTTACTGCCACTTTCCCAGGAGATTTGATAAGCTGCATAATGGTGTGCTGCTTGGGCTCTCAGATGGGATGTCAGTAATTATTCATAATTCAGCTATGGCATCACAAAGCCCTGTGAAAATATATTCCTTAGGTCTAGCTTATCTAATGCAAACTCCCTGTCACAAGGCCAAAAATCACCTCTGCTGTAACTACATAGACTTGAGGATGTGTATGGTCAGCCTCTTGTCATTGAGCTTGAAGATGAGATAAAACCATATAGCTGACCTTTTTTTTTTGTCTGACAATGACGGAGTTCTTGTTTTGCTTGATCCATTTTAGGAGTGTGATTTTGTATCTCTGATCTCCTAGTAATAAAGACATACCTGTTATTATTTTTAGTAATAATTACCTATTGTTATTCAATCAATTACTTTCAGACCAGAGGGGAAAAAGCCCGTGAGGAATTTAACTGCATAAAATGAGTATTAATAGTTAAGTTTGTGTGGAGCAAAGTCTGTGGATTAATTCCTTTTTACCATGGAGAACCAATTTGAAATACATGTTTTCTCCCTATTATGATTACTAAACTTGTGTAGATCCACTAGAAATTAGTTGACTGTAATATATAGATGCAATTGAATTCTAACTTTGCTAACATTTCTGTAGTTGTGATCCTGATATAAATATTAATTCCTGGCTTTCAAGAGCTGCCTGATATAAATCATAAGGTTGTATCCTGCATGTAACTGCTGCATGTGTATAGAAAAGTTGCACTGTTTATTTTTCTGGAGTGGGAATCTCTTTAATATGAGATTACTTAATTGAAGAAAACACTTCTTGACGTGTTGCAAATCAACATTTGAACCAAATCTTCTCCTTTTGCATAAGGAGAGCATGAGTGCACTCTAGCCTGTTTAATCCATGTGGAGCTCAATGAATTAACTACTGAGGCATTTGATTGGTAAAGCATAATGTAGCACAGTGTGAAGCATCTTGCCATCCGTTAAACAGTTTTGCTCAGCCAGATTACTTTGATAATTATTTGTATTACAGGGGTCTTCCATAATTCCTTCAGACAGTCTCTAGCTCCACAGGCAGAGAAATAGCAATGTAGAGAGACAGATTAGTTCAGACAGTACAGGTCTTTATAAACACCTACAGCTGAGTGTTGTTGTATATTGTCCTTTGGGTGTACTTTATACGAGCTTATGCCAATTTAAAGTGTTTTTTAAATATATAAATTTAAGAAATATACTTGCATGTATAAATATGAATATATATTTACTATATTTACTATATCTTGGTAATYAGATTTATAAATTTAGAACTGTGATGGGTCAGCTTCCTGGCAACAGGAGATATTGAAAGGAGCCAAATTTATTGAGATCAGAAGACTACACAATATTAATGCCACTGACATTAGAACTAATTTTCTCTGAAGTTATTGCCAGCAAGCTAGCTACCTTCCATTTTGAGTTGTAAACCAACAGAAATATGTCACAATTTAGAAAATAACTGGAGAGAGGAGGTGATGCAAAGTAGGTTACTAAAGTCAGTCTCAGGGTCCTGAGAGCATCCCCTGCACAGMGTATTACCAAGATTTTCCCCAGGGAACATTTCTGCTCAGGGAAAACGTTCGCATTTTTCTGAAGGTTACCCTGGGGCATCCTGGTGTCATCCATCGTTGTCATTCAGTGCTCCTCTGAGTATGGCAAACTGAAGAGTTTGCTGGCTCTGAGAGGCCCTGCTCAGAAGGAGGTCGCTGTTCTTTACCTGCTGTRGTCCAGGAAAGCTCAAAGGGTCTCWTCTTGGACTGCTGTTTATAGGGTTGCAAGAGAGTGGGCTTTAGTCAGAGTAAKTTTCCATCTGGCCACAATTCAGGTTGGTAACTTTGAAAGTTTGATAACAAAACCCTTATCCACTTGGGTTGTTATTTAGACAAGAAAAAATAAGCCTCCAAAACTATTCATTAAAAAAACCCAAGCTTGTTAGAAAACACAAGTTAATGGGAGCAGACAATATTTCTAATAAGCTTAAGAGAACCTGAGCCTAGGCACTGTTCATTAAGGCTAAAGTCTAAGGAGCATTTCTCAGATCATAATGTGGCCTTGGGATGGGGTGGGGCTGTGGGGGAAAAAAAGCACCATCCACTGCATGTTTTCTTGCAATTTATTGTTCTTTGTTTCTTAATTTGCTGCTTTAGGATTGGCTAATTTGGTTACTGTGTATATGTCTCATGCCTACCTTGTGGAATTCCCATTCTCCCTATGCCAGGCCTTTCTTTGTGGTATTAAGACACTCTGGTGACTCCACTTCTAAAAGTGACATTCCACTTCCAAGAGTTAGCAATCCCCAAGAGACAGAATTCTGTAGAGTTCCAAATTAATCTCTTAAATTGTTACAATCCAAAATACAAAAGACAGTGAGAACTGCATATTGACTAGCCTCACACCAACTCCTGACAGGTGGCTGGGAGTCACACACTTGGAATTTGTTAGACTGCTGCTTGATGTCATGTTCTAGTCATCAAATCACAAGAAAAATGCTTGTTTGTCAAGTGCAAGGCTTGYTCTTTCTACTTCTGCTGATTTTGTAACTTGGGGACAGCATTTGTCTTTCTGATTATTTTTGGAGGGTCATTAGTTGGCTAGGAACTGAAAAGTAGTAATTGGTAATAAACCCTTTCACATTTGGAGAGACTTAAGATACTTCTGCCAATTAAGATACTTTTAGTTCCCAGCTGTGCCAAAAGCAAGAAAATAMAACACGATTGGGAATCCCCTAATTACAGATGCAGTTCTACTCAATTTTTGTGTGAAACCTATTTTAAAGTGCAACCATTACTTGTAGCATAATATCAAAAAAGCATGTGAACAAATTAGTTAAATCTAGCTAGTCATTGGAGTATGTTGACCAGCAAAGCACAAGCTTGAGACACAATTCCATACAGTACCCATGCAGTCAATATATTGTTGTTTCTCAGACCTATATTTTTTATAACTGTTTTATTATCTTATAAAATGTAAAGGCTTTATCCATAATCTCCCAAGGTGGCCATTTTGTTTTCCAGAGCTTTACTGAATGAAGAGTTATGCTTGCTTATTCCATTTTATCTCCATGTTTCTTCATTTATTCTTTTTTCTTTCCAGATTTAATGCACAGAAAAAGACTAAATATTCCACCAGTAAGTTTTGGCTATCTTCATTGTTCTGAGACCTCTCAAGTATCTAAATCAGAGTTTAGAGCTTTCACCTTTTTGCTGTACACAAGCCAATGTTTGCAAAAATACTACAGTGTTTAATTTCTGCCTGAAGTGCAGATTGCACCTTTGATCTGAACCTCATAGCCATTCCTCACTCTTTTCTTTTACTGTCTGTAACCATTCATCCTAATCAGTTAACCATAATTTTTAGGGCAATGGAGGAGATACCGTCCAGCAGAATATTTTTTTCTTTTCTAGCAGGTAAAATGGATCTTATCTCTCCAATCTTTTCTGTGTTTCTTGAATTCCAATCCAATCCCAGTGATTGCAAGAATGATCATGCTAAGTTTTGTAAAACCTTGTTTGTAGTTCAGTAATGCTTTACATGAGTTTCTTCCTGTATGAAGCTCTAGCTGGGGGGTAAATAGCAGGTTTCGCAATGTTCATGAAATAAAAGATGCTTGTCCAGTTTAGATGAGCACATGTAAAAGGTCAGAAACAACAACAGTCTACACCTGTGGCAATGTGCTACAGAGCAGATAGATGGGTACCCCGACTGCAGTCATAGAGTCAATGGCATGTGCTACTGCTGAAGGTTGGGGATCTGAAGACAATGGTTTTCTCTTCTTTCTGACTTGGTTAGGTTCTTCCATTTCTCATGCTGTTCATGAAAGAGCCATCTATTGCAACGTGACGTAGCAAAAGTAAACACTTGGTTTGCRCTCGTGCAGATAAGCTGCATACTGCAGTTTAGAGATGATACTTTCTTGTTGGATAGGCTTTGTTGGATTTTCAAAGTAAAAAAAAAGGGAAAAATAGCACTCCTTTAGAGTTACATCCAAGAGGACGTCTAGCACATAAGCAGCTAACCAAAGCAAGGAGTTATGCTCATGTTCCTACAGACATTTATTAAATTTAGTTTTGCTAAGTTAAACAACTTTGTGAGCAGCTCTTCCAAGTGGCTCAGTAATGAAACTGGAGACCTTGGTGCCCTGTAGAAAACTCACAGTTCACTAGGATATGGGTAGTACCTTATCAGAAGTTTGTCTTTATGACTTTCTCATTTTAACTCAAGCCATAAACTTGATAATAATTAACTTTTCTCTGCTGAGAATACACTGACAGTCTTATTTGTGCATTGTGCATTTGTGCAAGTCCAAGATACTAATCAGTAATTTTAGATCTGTAACTAGGACTTGTTACTACTGGATACAGAGAGCAAAAAAAAAAGGATTTTTTTTTGTGTTTATAGAACACAAATTCCTAACAACTTCCTTTAACTGTTCTTTTTCATTAATCCATGAAATTAAAGAAAAAAAAGACCTTTGTAAAAGAAGGAAAGAGGACCTACTCTTCTTCTGTCTCTCTCCCTTCACATCTTTCTCTCAGTATTTCTTATAGGCTCTCACTCTACTTCCAGTCTCCATTTCTGTGTTAGACTGGCTAGCAGTGAATAGTGATTGTGAAATCATTACATAAGTCAGCTTGCTCAGAATTTTCCTATATTCATCAGCAGCAGGCTAGAGAGTAGGGTAACAAAAATAACAAGCAAGCCAGAGGTATAAGCCACAGACTGAACGGACCGAAGGAAGATGTAACTCCCTGCTCRGGACAGGAGGAGGATTTGCTGCAGGTGTGTAACTGGATGGTACAACCCCACTCCCCACCTGGTGAGAAGATCTGCTCTGAGCCACTGCTTGGCAGCATACTGACCTGCCAAGTGGTGGTCATCACAGTTAGCTGAGAAGGTTGGGGGGAAAAAAGGCAAARCACATACATTTTTATGCATTCACATGCATCTTTAACTTTGCTTTGAAGTGTAACTTTGGCTTCAGCTATACTTCAAGAGGCATTGATGTATAGGAGGCATAAATCCAGTTCTAGAGCTACATTACATGAAATAAAATTAATATGATGAAAGTAACTTCCAAATTATTTTGTCTTTAGAGCCAAATAATGCATGTAACTGAATACAGAAGCAGAACATGATTCAGAATAAATTCACGGAGGCTACTATGCCCAAACCATGTTCAAAATGGTTGCTTGGGCAGYCTTCCAAAAGACAGCTACAGGCCATTCAGAAGGTCAATGCAGCTGAAAGCTGAGACTGCCAGCGGAGTAGAGGGAGGGAGAGGGAGCTCAGGCTGAGAGGTACTTGTTGCCTCTTTCARTTTGTTGGAGGGCTGAGAGTATTGCTTATGAATAGCAGTTTAGGCTTGGGCCAATCTAGAGGAAAGATCAATAAAATATATTCATCATACGTGAACATGAACTTAATTTCAAAGTTACTTGGGATATGAGGTATGAAAACAAAATGTAAAGAGAAGTGCCATAGTGTCAGAGACAGGAAGATGAATTTAGCTGTTTTGCTTTCACTGCCTGGAAGGATGTATCTGTCACAGCTTGTCTTTCCTAGTGCACCTGTGATACTTGAAGTAAGTTAGGCTCCAACCCATCTGTCTGATAAAGTCATGAGAACATAAAACACAAGGTGTACCCAGTCAGACTGAAGTGTCCACACAATTTCATATCTTATGACACATTCTAAGGGATGGATACAGGAACAAAACCATACTCCCATGTGAAGCTCCAGCCACCAGGTTAGTGTTGGAGAACCTAATGTGAGCCAGACTCATCTGTGAGTTATCAACTAGATAACTCACCTGCCAAGGTACACATGTTGCCCTGTGTCCAAAAGGTCCTCCAGTCTCTGTGGTCTTTACATGCGGTCCAAATAGTTCAGAGTTTCATGGTTGCTCTAGAGCTTTCCAATGCTGTCCAGTGGGTTATTTGGTTACTGGGAGCCTCAGGATGCTGTTGGGGAACTTCTGCTGGTCCCTGAGGTTTCTGACCCCTGCAGGCTGCTCACCCTTACATGAGCCCAAGATATTAGTTTGTAAAGGCTACCTATAGGGCCTCACATGCTGGTTTTTTGTTTTTTTTTTTTTTTATTTAATAATGTTTTAATTCATTAATGAATGTGTTTCAATGATAATAAGAAGGGAATTAGGGGCTTTCTCACAATATATTCAGGGGGCAAGTGACCATTTTACAACTTGGAATCCTAGCATTAGAAACATTATTTTAGCATGACTATGCTATTCATTACTGCTGGGTCCCTTCCCTTGTTTAACTATATGAGACACCACAGGGTTCATTGTCTCTAATACTAAGAAAGCTGAAAAAAAGAGGCTTCATCACAACATTTTTGCCTCCCTTTTGCAGAACTGCTTTCCCAAAACTATGATTGTAAGAATGGAATTTGTTTCTTGTGGGATTCCAATAGCAAGCGGATGCACAGTGAARGAGGCATGGAAAAAAGCCTGCCTGCAGCACAACCATCTTCAGCTGTTCAGTGTTTTGCTCCATACAGCTTCCAAAGCATTTGAAGAGCCAACACAAATGAGAAAACCCCTRCACAAGAGCTAATAATCTTACATATGACTTTTGACTGAACTTSTCTGGCTAATGTGCTTTAAAGGAAAACCCCGTGCTTACCAAATCCAACTTGGAACCGTTTCTTTGGCCTGTAGTTCCCTGGCATTCAAACACTGGTATTTAAATATCACACCAAAGAACTTGAGTAATTCTAASTTGCCTCAGTTCCAGGCTTTCCAATGACAACACTGTTTTGCATTGATTATTTTTCTGAAARACTGTTTCTCTAGGATATATTGAGGCCAAATGCTTCAATGGATTCAATCAGCACAGCATTGCTGAGCCCAGTGATGCAGAGCTAGTTTGTTTCATCTGATAATCTGGCACATTTGTATTCCTGCCTACTTTTTATGGGATTAAAGCAAGTCTAGCTGCTCAGGTTATGGCTGAATGTCTGTAGTTGCCAAGCCATTCGACCATATCAGCATATGTTCTAAATAACTAATTGGGGTAGCTTCAGAACTGCTGTGCAGAGTGCTCAAGGGTCAGAAGGTGAGGGAAAAAATACCCACTAAATGAGAGATTAGAATATAATAAACAGTTCTTCAGTGACTTTGAGTATGAGCTTTTGCCATTAGAAATGCATTTGACTTTCAAATGCTTCATCTGTAACTGTCTAAGCCAAGATTTGTGTCCTACTGGATAAGTGCATAATCTARAATTTCATCTGTACAGAAAGAAGTGTTTGGTCAGGGTTACAGGCCTGTTTGTAAATGATGTCTTCTGTGGGAGTGAGGTCTTTGGCTTCAAATGAAAAAATGTCAGTCTTTCAGCAAGGATTTTGTAACATAGATCTGGTGGTATTTTTTGGATTTGTGCTTTTCTTTTCATTTTTCTGCAAACTCTGGCTGTATAAGGAGTTACAGCTCTCCACTGTAACAATCTGCTGTGGTGCAGGAAGAGCCAACAGAACACGTGCCCACCCCTTTTGCAAGTCAAGCCAGTGATAAGAGTGGGTTTCTCTGCAGGACACAGGAGCAGCAGCAGTACACAGAAAGCTGGTACCTCAGTAGTGATCTAAATTTCTCTGCTGCCAAACAATTTCGAAATTATTTTGTGTAGATACTATTGTAATAATTCAGTATCTCTTTTGTTGGTCCTAGACACTTTTCCAAAGCCAGTTTGTCTGTTTTCTGAGCAGCCTGACTCTGATCTTCCTTGCCCCCATTTCTCTCCATAGGCTATGATATGTTTGGAAAAAATAACTCTTGTGAAGGATTCAAGTGAGACCTGCACCTCACTGGAGAGTTTAACTGAAACCAGCACCAGCATTTTTCTTTAGTGACTTTAGGCTGATATCTTGCAGCAAGCAGCAGAGCAGTACCTTAGACCTCCAKGACTTCAGAATGAAGCATCTGAGATGGTGTTCTAAGATGCTTTCTAGCAGCTGTAGGGAAATGCAGGGAACATTTATAGATAGAGAAATGTGGAGCTGGAAGAGAAAGACAGAAAGAAGAAAGAAAGGTAAAGAGAAAGAGAGAGAAAGATCTTTTACAGACTAGAGTGAGYAACTTTATTTTTTTATTCATGCCAATTATTTGTCTCTCTTCTCTCAGGATATAGCTCATGCACCCAATCTAATTTGTTTCAAGTTTGCTCACGATATCTTTTGAAGGCAGCCATTGAAGGAAGATTGTGATTGTTGTGACAGTTGTACAGTGGGGTTAAATCAGCAGAGCTCTTCTTCCTTGAAGAACACAGAGCACCTGCTTGCAGGAGTTATGCTTTACTTTACCAAAGTGTTTGAAAAGGTTGGAAAAGCCAGGAAGGTGAGGAGGTGGCCCCTGGTAACAGGTATTGGGACAGGTTTTTTGGAATGAGGTTGGTACATGGTGCTTAGGTCCAGTGTAAAACCTAAAGAGGTAATGAGGAGGCAAGTACCAGCACCAGAAGTAGAGGGGTGGATAAAAACTGCTGAGGTCAAATACAAGCCCATGCAAAAGGAATGAAAGGGAATGAAGGAAGATGAGGAAGACAAAAAAAAAAAGATGACCATGTGTTGCTAAAGGGTAAGGGATATGGATCCTCTACATAGTCCAAATAGGGGCTGAGAAGCTGAGACTTCCCTCCCTCTCCGCAGGATTTTTCCTTGATAGCGGAACAGGATAGACAATTAAGAATGAGGGAACATTTGTATTCCTGCCTACTTTTTATGGGATTAAAGCAAGAGGGAACAGACATGGAAATCTGCAGTCTCTGAGAAGGAACATAATGCAGAAAGCACAATTTGTTTGGGRAGGGATAACTTTTTCCTGAGTCCCTAATGAACTGAAAGATGAGACTGCAATTTGTGGTGATGGGATCCTGAATAAATGAGTTAAATCGAATCTGGTAGCATTTGCTTAGAGGACAGCAAATGTTGTACATACTGTTTTAGGAAATAGGAAAGTGGCAAGCTGGAAAACTAGTCCTTTTAGTCTGACCTCAGCAATATGTTAGTTCTAAGACAAAGACAGTTGCCCACACGAAAATTAGTGAAAAATAGGATTTGARTTAGAAAAAGGTAAAACAAGCAAGACTAAAAGAATGACTTTTTACTTATTAACTACATTCTTAAATGAGGAAATAAGAATGATCTCTTTTATCTCAGCTTTAGTAAAACACACCACATGGTCTTACACAAGAAATTAAGAGTTTATGTAAAGAAGATATCAGAACTTGTGGAAGATTAACAAGACAACCAAAGGAACATCTCAGTGGCTAAGGTTACAGAGAGAGCTCTTCAAAGATTAATGTAGAACTAAACTTTTTAAAGGATTTAATTAATGTTAGGGAAAATGACTTTGTAGAAATTCTTTAGTATCATTTGTTATCAAAACAAAATGAGAGGGTATGGTGGTGAGCCAGAATTTGTAACAAGAAAGCCTGAATTACACTGGGTTTGAAGTAATAGAAATAATAGAAATAATAGAAATAGGATAACAGTCAGTAATTTTAAGATCATGCATCTACTGCTAGGTAGCATGAATTTTGCTATAAAAATTAACATTGTCATTTGAATATAACAGCAATACAAAATAGATATGGGCATGATGTAGCAATGGATAAATCAAGTGTCGTTACAGTATATGCCAAAAGAGGCATTTTCACTAGATAAAGAGAGACTGATGCTAATCTCTCAGATACCAGTGAGACCCTTGAAATAAAATGAACCTTCCATATTTCAGAAAGGATTCAAATAGGAACAGAGACCAAGAAGGGCTGACTTGGAACACATTTAGGGGAACAAGAACTGATCTTACAAGAGAAAATTAAAGTTGCTTAATAGCATTTACTCCAATGAAACAGTCTGAGRCAATATCTGCTTGCTGCTTAAGCAACCACATGGGCTGGCATTTAAAAAGGAAAAAATAGCTTAATGACAGCTTAATGATGTTCTTATCAGAAACACACAAGTGTCTGAAATAGCTAGAAACAGGGCTAGGCTGGGAACTGGATGAGATTCTGGCTGGAGCAGGACAACAGAACCATACCTACTTTTGGGAGAAGCTTGCTCTGGTTGAGAGAGGGATGACCTGAAGTGTACCCCAAGACAGCCTAGGGTATTCTGAGGACTTATTCCTAACTATTTTTGTTCCTATCAGCTAACATCAACTGTTCACCTCGACACATAGGGGGCAACCCTGGGGAGGAATTATTTCTTAGACAGGCGCAATCTCTTTGTTTCTTCCTGTGTGGCCTGGAGCTGCTCTCTAGTTAGGGCATGTGGTGTAGCACCACAATCTAACCAAGGGTCTGTAAATGGTTTGCAAGASGTTCCGTGAGAAAAGTCTGTCTTTAAAATCTGAAATGTGTTTCAAATTTTGGATGGGCAAAGAGGTCATGTGACAGTCACTCTGCTTCCCAATTGGAAGAACATATCTCCTAGAACTGRCTTTCTTTGCAAATACTTGTATTCATATTCCAAGAATATTCTGACCTATATTCTTCAAATTTGCTGTGTCTGCAAATATTCCTGCTAGTAAATTCACCCTCTATACTCGAGCCAAAAGGGTGTGAATGCAGCATGAAACAAAACCTTTTTTCTGTTCAATTGAATAGTCCTGGTAAAAATTTCAAGGACTGCACATAGCTTCTGGAGGGACACAGGAAACCAAGTGCTAGACAATCAGGAAGAGCAAGAAGAGGAACAGAGGGAGACAAATTGTATGAGAGAGCCTGAGGCATGTCTGAGACAGGCTTTAAAAACAACAAGGACAAATTTGAGTTGAATAGGGAACCATGGAGGCTGCCTGAGGATAATGTGAAYGCTGATCCCTGACAATTGCAAAGGAGAGAATCCTGTGCATCTGGGCGAGGCCACTTATAAGAAAATCCAACAGCTGAGCTTTGAGAAGCTGAGACATTTCCAAAGTGGAAGCCTAGGCAGTGGAATAGAAGAATGAGGTCCACATCTGGTGAGAAACAGGACCAGAAGATGTGGAAGAAGGTGGATTAAGGAAGAGGAAATCTGCCAGTACAGCTTTCAGGAGGAGGTAAACCACAGGTGGGAGCTGAGTGAGACAGGGAAGAGCAGAGCTGCTCAAAGTCACACTGGAAAGCTGGCAAGATTTTGTGTGGTTTCAGGTTGTAAGYGTGTAAAACCACTTGTACAAGCTGTGCATCCTTGTAGGGTTGAAGCAGAAAGCTTTGYAACTCTGAACTGAGTTCTGGGTTTTTGATTAAGCTATACACCAAGAAAAGAGTTCTAAAAGTGCAGATGGGATGCCAGGTTTCATTGATTTAAGTTTTTCTGCCTGTAAATAATGTAAGACAGTAGAAAATGATGTTTTTTTTCTTTTCTCCAAGCATTTTTCTGTACATGATTCCCTTTAAAACAATGCCTTTTAATGTGAAAGCTTCCTTTTTCTTCTGTCCTTCCAGCTATTAAACACTGTATAACTATGCAACACTCATGCATGCAACACCAGTGGGACCTGGGCAATTCAGGTGACCACTCAGATTGCTTAAACTTTTGTGCAAATCATGAGTGCAGGTTGCAGTTCAGTCCTCCTCCACTCTCCTGCACTGCTTCACCAGCACCTAGTTTCTCTGACCACCCTCTTTTGCCCAGTGAGGGGGATCTTTAGAGGATCTGAAGAAATCAAGGGGAGGAAAGTGAACAATGATTAGAGACTTCTGAAAGGGGCAGAGGAATTAGGGACTATACCCTTTGAAAATTTGCGTGACACTCCTTAACGGTCCCTGCCTCATTTTCCACTTGGCTGCTTTATGACTGAACTGTAAACTAAAAATGACATGGGCTCATTAATTTGGCAGCAACTGGCAAGATGTGGCCATTTAGCATATCCACAAAGCTATTGTTTAAGCCTGGGTCATGTCAAAGGGCAAGCAAAATATGACCGAACCTCTGAAAGGCTGAGTCTAGGAGTCCTAGAGCCTAAACCTTCTCCCTAACCTTTGCTTGTCTTCAACAGTGTGATCAGCTTGGGTTTTCAGGGTAAGGCTTTACATAAAGCTGTCAAGTTACTAGCAATATTATGTCAGTTTGATTTTTTTTTTAAGCAGGCTCAATTATATCATCCTCTTTTCACATCTGACAAGCGGTGCAAAAAGTGTTTGCAATAGCGGCTTCAAGGGAACGGAAATGCTTTGATTGTGGGTTACTGCTACAAGTMCAGAATAAGAAGGGAATTTAAGCCCAAACACTTTTAAATGTCAGATGACACAGAGTGACTGAAAAACCCTCTGGGACATTAGTCCKGCTGCCTTTATTTGGTTTAGAGAGTAAGTGGTTAATCCCTACACTATCAAGTATTTAAAGAGCAGGGTAAATGGGCAGTTCTCATTTGCACAGGCTGAAGGAGCCCATCTAATTTAGCATCACAAAGCCRCACTGCAAACTGCAGGTTGAATACTCAATATGTCTTCAGGGCAAAAAAGTGAGTAAGAATGAAAACAAATGCAAGTGCAAAAGCAGTTTCTCTCATTTCTTTCTGCCATTGTGCACTACTGCCCCTCAGGTATAGTGCAAGAGATTTTCTTCGTGTCTTTGGTGTGAGGTTTGCTCCCATTTACCCTTGAGCTGACAGCGATAGAGAAGGATGACGTCTCAGCTCACTCTCTCCCTGGTCAAAAACKGCCATTTATTCAGGGGTCTTGGAAGGAAACCTTTCCCCAGCTGGTCCRTTCCTGTTTGGAACATCTACATCTGAAAATAATACCTCTGCTATTTATGCACGTGGTCCTGTCATGACCTCGTCTACTAGGATAGATTAACTGAATTTCTCCAGTGTTTTCTTTRTGTCCTGATGGCCACTATTGACTTTGCTGTGTGATGAAGGCTCTGCCTTCGAAGGAGCTAAATATGTATCAGTGCTGGAARCTTGGGATGCCTGAACTTTGGGGTGGTTTGCTGTTTGGAGGATTACAAATGTGATTTCTTCTCTTTTAAAACGAAGTCCCACAAAATTAGACAGGACAAACAATTTAARCCGGCATTTTCTCCTTGGTAACCAAGATCGTAATGAACTTCACAGAGGGATAATTACKGTTCTCAGGTGCCAAAATTTAAGTTTGCTTTGTAAACAAACAACAAAGAAACAAACAAAAAATATTTGAAAAYGTAAATGCTGCACACTCGCTTTGTCATGAAAAAATATCTCAGTCTGGCTTCTCATGATTGTATTTAAGCTTAAAAGAGTGTAATAATAATAAAACAGCCCTTTTTATCCTCAACTTCATATTCTGCTAAGCATAAAATGCAAATGTTTTTCCATACTGATTAGTTAAGTCGTCTTGAGAAAAAGCTCTTACTAATGTAAATACCACATAACTCAAAATCTCTTTTGTTCCACTTCTGTTTTCCAATATTGCCCTATATGTTTCTATTTTTTTTTTGTGTGTTGTTTTGTTTTTGTTAAAAGTTCACACAGGGTTGATTAATTTTAGCAAGTTTCCAAAAATGAACTGGGTTTTATTGCCCCAAGGAAATTTTTTTTTTGACATTTAACAGCAAAGAAAACTATTTCCTCTCCCATTCAAAGCTAACCATATTTAATTGGCCTAGAAGTCTGTTGCAGTTTGGAAAATGTTTGTGATATTCCATCTGTTTTTTCATCCAGTCATTTGAGTGGACCTGTGTTTAGCTGCTTGTTAGGTTTATATGTACAAGGTTGATATGACAAGGTATTCCCTTGAACCAGTCTATATTTTACAGGCTGTGTGGCTTGACAAACCTTTGTCATGCAGGCAGAAACAGCTCTGAACTTTTAAAGATAGCTTCATAATATCYCAAGTTTATTTTAATTGCTCAGATGCATCAGCTGCATAATAATAGACACGCCATAGAGACACACAGTGACTGCTGCTGAGCACTGGGGACAATTTGAAGTACTTAATGGGAATATATTTGTTTGCTTCAGTGGACTCAAAAGAACRGTTTTCTATCTTTTGACCTTTGGTTGAAATTAAACGGTTTAATACAACAAACAACCTCTAAATTCATAGGCTACCATTTACATGTCCTCCTGAAGATCATTAAMAGGCTTTAGACTTTAGGGTGACAAGCAATATATTTTGTAAAACAACAGGGATTTAAGATGCGGACATGTACAGATGTTGTGTTTTCCATACATTTTTGTGGTCAGATAGCAATGTTTGAAGATGTATGTGTGAGGTCATTTGAATTCACTTGGAGATGGGAGCTTCATAGGCAAAAAGACCATCTGGCAATCAGATGTGGACTGCAGGTAGACCTATTTGTTTTTAACTGAAGTCACTGGGGAATGAAAATGTCAAGTACCCTAACACTGCAGAAAAATGATAATCACTAACCACCCAGCACAGCGTCTGCTTAACCCGTCTCAAAAAAGTAATTCAGTCAATAAAGTAGGAAATTGCAGGCATTATAGTCCTTTTTCTCTCGTGTGTGTGTGTGTGCCTGCTCATATATGTGTATATATGCAAGTGTGTATATTTTGCCAAGTCCTTAYTGGAGTTGTGAGATCTCTGGGTGTCTGCCCATGGTGGTCCACACAAACAAAAAGACTGGTAATTGAAGAAATTGCTCTAAAATCACTTAGCCTGGAGTGTCTGACAAGCTGCAATCAGTCTCTGACATGTGTGTAAATCCTAGTTTTTTGGATGTTATTTGACTCTGGTGGTAAAAATTTCTGGTTAACTGCTGTGCTGTTGGTTTCAGAATTGGAAGTCAGGATGTGCAGGAATGTAATTCAGGATGTCCCTCACACTCCTCTGCCTATTCCCCAGCCCCAGCTTTCAGCTGTAGGTACTAAGATGGTGGCTGGAGGTATTGAAGCGCTGGCACATAAGAGCTGAAATGGGCTTACTTGCTTTTCAGGTGCCAGAGACCACATCAAAGAGAACAGACTGAACCACTGTGGAAAATGGGAAAGAAGACAACAATATATTGCCTGAGGACAGGGACTTCCTTCACAAGATTTGGGTACATTTTCAGATATAAAAGTGAGCCTTTCAGGCTTCCTTTGAAAGACAGAAAAAATTAACCACACAACTTTGTGAAAAAATATTTCAAATTATGAATAATATATGGCTTGGGAGGAGCACTTTCTGTATGAAATTGCAATTCAAAGCACAACATCTGGCAGYTGGTCTTACATCTACAATTACTTTAAACACCTCAATATCTTAAGAGCTGCTGYTTGTATCATTGACTGGGGGTGACATTGTGAACCCCCAGACTTTTTGTCACTCAGTGTGATAGAATTTTAGTGTATCCAGGCAAAGATTTTGTAGTCATGCACCAGCTGCTCATGGAACGATACCTACAAGGCACAACCTGCAAGTGGCACCCTAGTGATTAGCCTGGGCAMAGTTCAAAGTTTAGATAAGCCCAGAGAACAAACAAAATTCTCAGATTTTAGAAATGTCTGCAGGACTTTGTGGGGGTTGCTGTAAGTGCTGAGCAAAATGCTGTGCACAATCTAAGGCATGTTTCCTGTCTCCTTTGATGAGATATACCTTTTTTTTTATCCTGGGAGAAAAATCATAGTCACCCTCTTTTTCTCAGTCTCYTAGATATTTGAAGTCCTATAGACACATCTCTGTGTCCCTGTTTTTCTCTTCGATTCTCTTCTTGTTTCTTTTCTACTTCTTCTTTTCTTCTTTCCTTCCTTCTTTCTGAACATATTGTTCAGCTTTGTCCATAAGGTTATGTGGTCTTTGCTCCTTCCTGCTTTCTTTCCCTTAGTCTAGTTCCTTGATTCAGGTAAGCTTGTACCTATTGTGGATTGTTTTTGGTTTCAGGAAGAGACAAAGCCCTGTACTTGCCTTCCTCTTTAAAACACATCTGATTGTCCTTTAGTGTTGTCTCAGTTCCMTGTTGTTTCTCTCTCTTGGTGATGTCAGTGATATCCATCTGTTAATTTCTGATTTTTTATTCAATTTGAACAGGATGGGTTTATCTTGAACCTAAGATAGGATTTTGACATCATGGCACCTCTATGTCCTCTGATGCATGAGCTGTCTTGACAGCATTCATGCATTCTGAAATGCCTGACACTTGCAGCAAAATGTTTTATGATCTGCATTATCACTTGGTGATAAATCACCAAGGTGGATTATCAATGAGCAAAATCCATTATATTTCTCCTCAGAAAAACAGTCTAGGATATCACACAGAAACTCCAAAACAGTTCTACCATCAAATTATGGATAAAAAAAAAATTAATTATCTGCAAATAGTTTGTGGGACATGCTTTAAAAATTACTATGAAGCAAAAAAGAAATATGGAGGTGATAAGGATTTAGGTGTTTTGTTATGTGGCTTTAWTACTAACAAAAATCCTTCAAAACTCCAAACTCCTAAGAAATAACTTTCTTCTCTGAAGTTTTGAGTCTGATTTMTGCAAATAATTTTATTAATAATTTCAAATAATCTACTTTTTCTATGTGTARTTGACTAGCTACTGCTTTTTATCAGGAGCAGACAGTAAGTAGATGAGGAGTCTGAACATGCTCTCTCACTGTCTAGCAAGTAAGGCCCCATGGAACAGGAGCCAGAGATTATTTCCAGAGATGCAAATATAGGCTGTCCCACTAAGACAGCAATCCCCAATGGAGTTATTCAGGATTTATATCAGCATGACAACAAATGGAATAAAGCCTGAAAACCACAATCAACATGATGTCAGGCATCCATCTCCATAACTTGGGAACTGTGGCCTTGAGGGCTCCTTTCAGCACTGGGTGATGAGCCTTGTCATGAAGTTCACAGGGTCTCCAGCAGACTCTGACTTGCTAATCTCTGGCTTGAGCCCATCTACTCATCTGTCATCTTTACCCTGTCCATATAATCTTTGTCAGATAAAGCTGCTAAGAGAGAAAAAAACACGTGTTATGAACATCAGGACCTCTTTCAAGAGGATCAAGAATTGAAAGAGATGAAGAATTCCTTGGGTTGGTTCTGTGYCCTTTGTAG
Source organism: Alauda arvensis (assembly GCA_902810485.1). Lineage (NCBI taxonomy): Eukaryota > Metazoa > Chordata > Aves > Passeriformes > Alaudidae > Alauda > Alauda arvensis. The sequence goes on along the minus strand of CADDXX010000091.1, from coordinate 1,776,527 downwards.
AAAGAGCACATTACAAAAATTCAATAACTGAGTACACACTTTAAGAGACAACTCCATCTAGATGCAAAGGAGATKCTGTATGGATCTCCCACAACACATTAACAAGAGTTGCAGTATGCACAAACATGTTCTTCTCACAGGAGGACAAGAATATTTTTTTCTTTGRGGTAATTTCTGTTTTGCTGAGGTTCAAACTTGTGTTAGTGTCTCAAGCTGGCTGGCGAAGGACAATGTAATTTACTGGAGATCTTCTCCTTGCTTTTATGATGGTCTGTGTTGGTATTTTTGGCTGGAGGTAGGATTTATCTCTGAATTTGTCTTCTAGATCCATCCATGTATAGAAGTGCTCTCATCTGGCACACTGATTTGTACAGTATGTCTCTTTATAGCTTTTTAATAAAGAACAAGTTTCCTGGAATATTCTTTGTTGCCCTTGGGGTAGGAACAATGGACTGATCCTGAGTTTTCTCTCATAATCCTTTTGCCCATGAAAGACTCCTTTAGCTGAGTTGATGCCTGGTTTTCACTAGAATATGTCAACTGGGACTACAGTCAGAATATTTTCATCTCCTTACACATTAAGATAACTTCTTGAGCTTTTTTTAAGTGCTTACTGTTTTAGAGGTCATGAATAAGATAATCTGAAAGAAAGTACTGGTTTAAACAAACTGTGAATTACTAGCAAACAACACATGTACAGATTTTTTACAGTAATGAACTTTAGGACTAGCTAGTAAAGCAATGTTTCTTGATTGCATTAAGTGTGTCAATGTTCATGGAAAGATGATCAATGTATTTGCAGCTGAAGTTGTGTCTCATTAAAAATCATTTGATGAATAGTATGGAAAACCAGGAGAAACATCAGAAATATAGTTTTCATTAACTGGGAACAGAAACTCATTAACATGGTCCCCCTTTTTACTTCCTTTGAAAGTGGTGTACATCTAAGCAAACTCAACCATTATTGAAACATTTCCTCTAGGTATATTCCACTCTTCTTGATGTGTTTTGGGACTCTACCAGCATCCACCCATATTTTAGCATACTTCCTTTCCTCACTTTCATGGAGTCTGTGCATTGGGCTTCCTTTTCTTTTTGGATGAAGTGAGATGGACAGCCTTTTTTTAAAGACTGTCAGTTCTCTCTGGGTCTGTCACTGGAGGTTTACATATCTGTTTCCRGATTAGTCAGACTGTGCCATCTGGTCCTTCCTGTGCCTGATCTGGGAATCAGTTTTGCCACTGCTACTAGTAGACATGGATGTGGACACTTGTTCCTCTCTGATGGTGCTCTTTGCCTTCCAGCCCACAAGGAAGCTCCAGTCCAAGGAATGGCTGTGAGTCTCTGGGRCAGCTGGTAGGAGAGCACTGGATGTGCTGCAGAGCATGAGTGGGGACTGCCTCAGGCTGAGAACAGTGTGCAGCCTGTATCTCTTCTTCCTCAGGAGGCTCCCCAAACATCAGCCATTACAGGAAAGGCAGAAGTCAACTTTTGCTTTTAGGCAGATCAAGGCCATTCAAAGTGGAGGTTTTTGGCACCATGTGAGCAGAGCTATATAGTGTGCTATATGGCTGCTCCATTTATAGATATCTATAGCTGCTTAAGAGCAAAGCAGTTGGATATGCTTTTGTGGCTGGCTCATTTTAGTGCCTAAATTTCACCTAAACTACCCTCTCAGGGCTCTTTCAGGAACCTCATTGTGACTTCCAGGTTTGGCCAAAGCCTTGGGTGAGCATTTACTGAGAGACACAACACACTGTAATGTGGTGACATTTTTTAACCACCTATCAGTCCCCTCTAGATAAGTGGATTACTCCACAGATGTCAGTGAACTCCACAATCCATCATCTACAAGACACTCATAGAAGGTTATGTCTCAGGGAAGGCTTTGTATATTCATCAGAGCTCCAGGCTTATTGCTAGGGAAAATAAGATATTTKAAGCCATTTTTACTGAAGGGTGTATATATGGAATTTTGGATATATATGGAAAGCTGCAGAAAGGYAAAACATGAAGTACACTGTAACAACAGGAGAACCTTGTTGGCTGCTCCAATGTCTCAGCATTACCATCTGGGAGGTTAGTTCACTTCTGCCCATATAGGAGAGCCAACATCTGCTCCAGTTTTTAGAAGTTACCACCAGATAACCCATTCTTCATTGCCATGTCCCTTCCTTGTCTACCTGGAATGATCTAACTTGGTTCTTGCCTTTGTCAGATTTTCTTTTATTGCCATAGCTGTGCACTGGAGCATCACACAGGACTGCACAGGCTCAGGTCATTTCCTCCTCCTTCCTCACTGGAGTCTCTTGATTAATATTTCAGTTGTGTATCTCAGTGGGGACATCCCTGGCTGTGCTCCTTTGTTATAGTCCCCTTTAGACGTGGCAATGTAATGCTGTAAATTATGCATCACAAAAGACTGATAATATTCAGCTTGCTCCAAGCTTTCTGTAGTGTCTACTTGTGTTTTGAACAACAAAAGAGAGTTTTGAGGATGCCCTTTCCATCCTTCCTCCCTTGCACACACCCACATATGCATATACGCACTTCATTAGATTAAGAGAAGCCCTGGGGGACATTGTCACAGCTACCCACGTTGTTTKCTTGTACCTAGCCTGCAGTCCTAAATATGATAATACTTTGCACAAGCCCTGTCATACTTAGAGAGCCTCAAACTGAAATTTTTGTGTTCTCCTGTACAAACTTTGCCGAAGATCCTGGGGTTACACAGAAATCAGAATCAGGACCAAACTTTCAAGGTTTGCTCTGAATTTCCTGGGGTTTGTGGTTAGAATCCAGACCCTTAACATTATCTTAACATAGGTTTTGCATTTGTATTTATAAACACAGTGTACTGCTGCCTATTTGAGTTTAGAATAGATTGTGGTATAAACATATTTCCTCTTTACACATTATAATCAGTGCACAATGGCCTGCTTTATGTAAAACATATCACAGTCTTTGCTTCTCTGCATGTGCTTGCATGCACATATAGCTTAAATTAACTAACTTAATATTCTCATGATGTGTTCAAAGAGAAGATCTGTGAATGAGGTAGGGAAAGACAGTCTTGCAGTTCCTATTTTGGAGTTTGATATTAAACACTGTATTTACAGAAACATTTAATGATGATTCATTTTAACAGACTTTTGGTTGATGACTTATTTATAATTTCATCAACCAAACACTTCCCTTGGCAGAATATGTTTTGGCTCACTGTCATTCCTGACAGCGATGTAGAACAATCCATAGTAAACGTGTCCTTTGGTAASTTAGCCAAACATCATTCCAATGCAATGACTCTGTAGGCCATAAGATGAAAATGATTAGTTACAGTTCATTGAATATTGCCCCAAACCTGTTCAAAACTACTGCTCGGCATAATCCCTGGGAAGGTGTTTTGGCTTTTCTCACAGCTTTTCTGAAAACCAGTTGAAATCAAAATTGAGTTTTGTTTAAAGGGTGCATTAATAAAAATTGGGGCCTGAATTTCACAAGTCTGAAGAGTCTGACCTAATTCTGTGAGGTATTTTGCTTAACTGAGAGTGTGTGAATTTTCTTTATGCTGTTTTTTCACACWTTGGTGTTTTTGTAGCGAGATTTTTTGGTTGATGTCCTTGCACAGTAACTTTAGTTTCAAAGCAAATGYATGAACAACAGCAGTAATACTACCAATAAAAATATCCAAGTTTCATATAGCATTTTCATGTGTAGATTTCACATCATTTACCAAGGGAAGCATGTATCATTATATCCATTTTATGGAGAAAAAAACAGRGACAGAAAATTTTCAAGACACTAGGAGGTGTATTGTTCCAAGAGCTCCCTTCCAATTGGAGAGTGAAAATCGAAATCCCTTTAACTTCAGACCATTTCCAGATATTTTTACTCCAGTCTTACTTTGCTTGATGTTCCTATAAGATATAATAAATCTTGCAGGATTTGCTGAGCACCAACAAGGGTGTTGAAACAGTGAARTCTGTAGCTGAGGTGTTACCCACAACACAGAAATTAGAGCAGAATTGTGCAGTGCTTGTGTGCAATGTTGTACTTTGGTAGAATACTTGAAGAATAAATAAGCAATATCCTGTTGCCCTCTTCCAAAAAAGATCACAAATTCAGAGTTTTGGGACAAAGTGTTTATTTATGATCTCTGCTGGGTGCCTGTTTCCCAGCCTCATTTATCCATGGACTATTTGTAAGCTGAAAAGAGAACTGCATGGTCTTTCCACTTTGTTAAGAACCAGAGAATTGWGGTGCCTAAAGCTGGTCACAGAGCRACTTTCCCCTCAACTACATCTTCCCCCAGCATGCCTCCCAAGTCCACACCACTACCTGTGGCRGCTCAGCATGATCACAGGGTTCTGTGGTGTCCTGTGCTGTGTTTTTCTTCTGGCTGTTTTCCCCCCCAGACATTCCAAATGGTCCCAGGAASACAGTAGGGCATGAACAGGAAAACATGAAGCCACAAGGACATCACTACTCTTCTAAATCTTTATCCAGTGCAGACTACTCTGCACTTTTCTGTCTGCATGCATAACACTGTGAAGATATATAATTAATTTTTTTTAACACAGTAAAGGTATGATTTCTCAAGCAGTTTCTGGCATTAAATTTTGYACTATTGTACTGACAATAGTTTTTGAAGGTTTCAAAGGTTTTTGAAAAGGTTTTTGAAAAGCATTTAGTTTGTAAAAAACAGCAGTATATAATTTTTTACAAAAGACTTCAGTTTTTTAAAGCTGCAGACAGTTTCCCACAGTTAAAACTTGCAGAATAGATTAGGTATATGAAGGTCCATCTGCTCAGATTCTTAGTCATTAGGAAAGAGAAATTAGTTCACCTATGATACTCCTACTCTACTTCACAGATTTCCTTAAAGATATGTCAGGCTACTTTGGAGAGAGGTATGTGCTATYAAGTTTCCTTTTTGTGTTCCAAACTGATGGAAATTGTCTGAAGTCACTGCTTAAGTTAGCTGAAGGGCTGGGGTGAAACCTCTGTCTTCTCATTCCTGATATGAAAAATTATCCTCAAGTCAGCTTTCAGACTCAAACTAGTTTTAATGAAGATAAATGGAAGCCTTAAACCCTATTAATATATTTCAATATGTTAGCTGTAAGTCTCAATAGCAAACTTCCACCAGGGAAATTGTTGTGTATGGAAAATTTGTCTCTGTCCTCACTCCATGCCTGGAAATAAAGAGGTATGCATAGATCTACTAAAATGCAATGCTAAATGCTTCAGCTAAAACATCTTATTAGCAAAAGATATGTTTTTGTTTCTGTTAGTAATTGACAAATGCATTAAACAACTCGTATTTCATGACTTTCTTTTTCTAAGTCTAGTTGCAAAACAAAATATGAATAATTTATCTTTTTAGGGTTTTTTTGCTTTCACATACAGTGAGATAAACTCTCTGAGCTGAGTGCCATGCTGGTCCTCACCAATGCAAAGAACAGGATTTGACTTCCCTTGCACTACTGAACTTAATCAGGGATTTTAGCCTTGTATGTAGATCTGCCAAATTTTATCCCKGCTGAAAAGTTGAATTAGGCACTGCTCCCCTCCAGCCCCTGTGTTCCCTACAGTTGCATGTTGCAGATGGGGGTCAGCTTCACCACAGTGTCCTGGGGGGCTGAAAGTGGAACCTCTTGGTCTGTCTGATAGAGAAGAGCATGGGATGAGTATGAATTTTCTAGGGATGTGAGAGGAGCCTTGCCTCCTCCTCCTCAGATTACACGTAGTATCTCGCTGTATCAAACAGTGAGCAGCCTCTTTAGTTAGACTGGGGTAGAAAAAGCAGGCTAAGTGGGAAGCTTTGAAAATTTCAGCCCCCACTATGCCCTTTCCATTAGGGMAATTATGCATCTGTAACACATGCATCATGTGTACCTGTGTCTGTTTCCCGTCCCTTCCCTGAGCAGTAATTAATTTAAATCAGGCATAAAAGCTGATTGAATTATAGATTCTCTGAACAGTGCCAAAGATGCTCTAAACAGATGCCTGCTGTATTTGTGTAACCATTTTGAACAAAATATCATAAAACACGAAATTAGTGTCAGATTGATTCCTCCAGTGCTTAATGCAGTCTGCTTGGATGCTGAAGGCAATAGAGTTTATTACATTCACCAATTACATTCACCAACTACATTCACCAACTAGGCATTTATGCATGTAATAAATATTATAGAATATTTTAAGAAGAGGCCATACCTTTGCCACTTGGTGACACAGAGCTTCTTCACAAAGGTAAAAAGTAACAGGAATTTGAGGGTCTTCAAAATGGTGAAATGCACKAATTACTCTCAGTCAAATTCTTGAACACTCAGTTGCATGGAAGTAACTAGTTTGAAGAAAAAGTGTTTCCACCCCATCCAGATTTTCCCCGGTTTATCCCTAAAAGGCAGCCTGACACTTCTTGTAGTGTAGGCAGGATTGAGTCCACAGATGAAGGACTGGACCTGACTGGGGTCAGGTTGCTTCTGCCACAGCAAGACTGAGGAGGAGGGCAAGAGAAGCAAGCCCTGGAAACATCAGGTCATGCTTTTGCTGTGCTTGGGGAAGGAGGGGACTGAAGGGAGCAGGAAAGAGTGCTTTTCCAAAGAGCTTACTGCCAGCCCTGCCCCATGCCAAACATCCTGCTTCAGCAGGAAGTCCACCTTGCCCAGGCACTTGCACCACCAGTGTGAGTAGCTCAGAAGAGAGCACTTTTCTCCTAAAGGAGGCTTCTGTGGTGCGTAACTGCCTTATAACYTGTGCTGACTCAGACCCACAATGAATTAGCATTTCTCTGCAGAAATAGCAATTTTTAAAAGATTTTTTTTTAACAGGGAGCAAGCTGTGACAGACTCCTCTTTAGTTTCTGTGTGTGTTACTTTTGTGTCATTCCTCTGCTGGTAAAATATTCTAAGACCTGCAGTTGAATACAGCCTTTCAAAGAGATACAAGGAGAGAAGGCTTGATTATTTCATTAACAATAAAATGGGTTACATGAACATGTTATTCCATCAATGAATTAAAGTCTTGCCACTATATATCAAAGAACCATTATGGGTAAAATAAGGACCATATGCATCATTAAAATCTTGTTTTGTGAGCCTTGAAAAACAGTGTGTTTCACATTTTATTTTGGGTCATTGTAGTTTATTTACTTAGCTGTAGATCTGTGGGGGTTTGTGTTTTTTTGGACAGGCATTCATCTGGAGGGCTAGTGTTGTACTGGACGTGGCTGATTTGTATAGAAACATTTAAGTTGGTTCTTGTGGAGAAATTGACCTCTCATTTGTGTTGGCTTTTTGCACTTTGATTTAGCAAAGGCTGGTCTTGACTTTGTTTTTTGCAAAGTCCTAGGCTCTTTTTTTTTTATCTGTCTTATCTTTGCGTACTTGTCTTTTTGTGCTGCAAGCTCCTTGGGGCAGGGGTTGCATTCACAGTGTTTAATGTGCCTTGCACAAACGAAGTCCTGAGTTCAGGCTCATAAGTATCAGCTGAAAGCTAATAAGAAGAATGAATTCCATCTGATCCAGCTCATTGTAGAGGTTGATCCTTAAAGTCTAATCTAGTCCACTTTGCCTACAGACTTGCATGTTTAGTGACCACTGTGGAATGAAAAGAGGAACATGATGTGAGGAAAACAAAATGTCAGTAGGTAGTATTTGGTCTTCTCTGAAGAATATGTGCTGCTTAAGGCAATCTTTCTTTTTTTTATTATAGTTCTATAATAGGTGCTAGTGTTTGTTAGGACAATAAACTTGTCACATTGAATTATGGTAGTAAAAGAGCGCAGATGCACACACAGCCAAAACCAAACCTCAGAGTGTTTTAATTCATTAGCTCAACAACTCATGTTTTAGGAAATAAAAAAAGATGGAAAATTAGGAAATGGAACGGGTTCTTACGTGAGTGGAAGCTACAAGAATCTGAATGAATCCAAATATCATTAATAGGGCAAGAAAAAAAGCAACTTGTGTTCATTGCCAGATATTAAATCTTGTTTATCCTTCCTTAAACTAACCAGAAACACATTTTGTTTGAGTACTGTTTAACAGCTGAGATGCTGTGGTTGTGCTGTAACTCTCCTCTGCTGCTTTTATCTTCTCTGAAAAGGGAGTGTGACTGCCAGGCTTGGAGCCTGGCTCCCCCGGCTTCGAACACTTCGATGTGGGAAGCCCAGGGCGGTTCTGCCTGTGGCCCCCCACTCAGGAGATCATCAGCCCTCAGGCTGAAAGACATCCTAATGTGCAACCAGTGGCATCTGAACAGATGTGTAATAAGGATGTCTCTGAGCTGGGTGCAAATAACCCTTTTTTGTCAGGAGAATATGAGCCCTTGTCTACACAAACCGAGTACTTCTGTTCATAGTGTAATATCTGTATTAYAAATAAAGATTACACTTTCATGAGGAAGGAGCTGCAGGGTTTTTTTCCTTGCTGTACAGGGCTATCTGTATATATTTTATTTCAGTMGAAAATTGCAGGTGTACTTCTGCTTTTTGATGCCAGCTGATGAGTAGGTAGCTCAAACCAATAGATGWAAATATTTGAAGTAATGCATATGGATTAATGTGTTACAATAAATGTTTTATCTGATATATTGCTAGCTGCATAAAAGAGACACTTATCTCCTTGATCAGCTTTGGAATATCCATAAAGAAAATGTGAAAAGATGATAGAYAACCAGTCTATGGCTAGGAAAGCAGATAGGTAACTGTAAACAAAGGAAGTCTGGGTTGGTCTCTGGACCTGGAGGTCCCTTTAATATTTAGATGAAAATCTAGAGGTTCCAAAAGGGAAGTGAGCAGAGTTGRTAACTACAAAGATGGGGACTCAAGAAGCATAAAGCTTTTATTTTATCTCCTTGGTTTGGAAGGGGGCTTGCACTTCTACAGCTCCTATAAATCAGAGTAGCTGGTGGGAGACTGCTTTATACCAGTGGAGACAGTGTCTACCTCTCCTCCAGCACCAGCTGGCACCCTGCACCTTTGGAAAGGGCCTGACCTTCTGGCCTTTTTGTTGGCTGTGCGCCAGAACCATTAAACTAGCACTTTCCATTATAGTTTTGGTCTCCTTGCMATGACACATAYAGAAAGGCCCCTGTTTAGATTGCTCATATTTGTAAAGTGGATGAATTATTCSTGCTACAGGAAAGGTATTTTCTCACATTCCCCAGGCATTTCCTCATCAGCACCTCTCTGCAGGCTGCTGTCATCCCATGGGCAGGTCCCCAGTGGCAGTGGTTTCATCTGGAGAAACTCGATGGAACATGGACTGCCTCATTAGAAGAGGGCTGCCGATCTCTTATTTCTTTTCCTTCATGCCACGAATAAATTTCCATAAAGGATTGGGGGAGAAAAWATCKTCATACAAGCACGCAAAGTTTTTGRTCAGRCTAAGGGAMAGGAAAAAATATGYTGATAGCTTGAGATGGAAGGCTTAATATCTGAAAAATTATTTTGAAAAACCTTTTCTCCAAAAGTTCATTCCAGATTTTCAGATCCCAGCCAAAACTACTCAGTGCTTAACCGTTCTTCTTTTTTTCCAACTCTCCCATTATTATAATAAACTTCATATTAGAAAAAGAAATCTCATTTCATCAGAATCGCTGTTTAAAGTTTTTAAACTCTCCTTGACAGCAAATGTGCCAAAGATTTTAGATTGCTAGTTCAGGTCCACTGGATACAGTTTCTACCAGCAGCAAACAGGCAGACCTGCATTTCTTTCACGCTAGTTTAGCAAGTTTGGGAGCCCTACTGAGCCACACGAGGGACTTGTCACTGGGATTTGACTGAGAAGCAGAAATCGAAATAGGTACAGAGAGCAGCAGGTTCACAGCTCAGGGGTGGGCAGCCTCTGTGGCCATGTTTGAACATTTTACATTCCTGCCTAAGGGGAACGGTGTTATTATTCTAAAGTGCAAAGATGTTAAGCGTAGACAAATGTGAAGAGTCGTTGTACAAACATTCTTGCCCACTAGAACAGAGAAATAGTTTGAAATAACTGTGCAAACAAGTTTTGCAGCATGGGTGCTCCTTGTATATTTTGACAACTAGTTCAATTATTTTTGAAACACATCCAGTGGTAGGGTGGAACATGGCAGCTTTMTCAGCAAAATGCAGCAATACTGCATAAACTCAGAGCAGAAAATGAAGAAATATATCACCTTTATGTTTAATTTTCTCTAAAATTGTGCATAAACAAGTAGTAGTTTCTTTAACAGGGAAATTGAGTGAACTGCCTAGTTTTGGGGCACTGTGCTGCAACGAGTTAAATGATCAAAAGCARTTTGTATTTCATGTTCATGGTTTGTCAGACTGACAGTCCATTCTAATCACCATCACAAATATCCCTTTTTATCCTATCGAAGTATTAACCCAGTACCATTTCTGAAGGATTATATTTTCTGAAGAATTAGACCAAGTTGGAGTAAAGTTTTGAGGGGTATTTAGAACTATGCAATTCTAAGAATGATGTGAAGTGGAGACTGGCACTCTYGGGCTAGGCTGGCTGAGCTGTAATTTAGTTACTGCAGTACTTTACAAATTACTGATTGATAATCTAAATATGCCTGCTTGTAACAGTTCTAAATACCAAAACGCTTGCCTGTAGCAGATGCAAAGGTTTGTGAGCATTTTTAAAACTCCATATATTTACACATTTTCATGACTGTCATGTGAAAGTGGTGAGATTTCAGCATGCTCCATCCAAGGTATATATTTTAAGTCAAAAAGTTATTGAAAAATTGGCATTTTTGGATTTCTTCTTCCAACTTCCACGACCAACAATCATTGACTGTACCATGATGAAGAATCTTTTACTGAATTTCTTTTTCCCTAGTTACTACTCTGAAGCCTTTATAAAGAAAAGGTTATTTCTATTGAACTCTTTCTAACAGAATTGTAACTCTCTCAGTGCCATAATTTAGAGAGAGGAGTGTTGCAGACTGAATTGCCATTACCTTCTGCTTCTGCCAGGCACTATTTTTTTGCAGGTAAACTCCAAACAGAAACCAAAACTACTCCTACTGAGCATGCCAATATGTCAGTACTACAYCAAGACACCCTAACACTAGTCTGGGGGAGCATATTGTCACTTTTACCATGTTTCTTTCTGGCATTACAACTCATAGCCATGATTCTGATTGATATAAAACTTCCTGTGCAGTTGTATTCTTACTGCCTGCTCTCTGAAGGTGTTAAAGAGGAGTTGTTCTGTTCAATTAAATAGGAAACTGTGAGGTTCCTCCTTCCAAAATCCAGAAATTTAGTCAAGTATCTAGAAAACAATGGGAGCTGAGACAAGTGAAGATACAGGGAGTTGCCAGGACTTTGATACTTTGATAAAAGTGAAGTATTTGAGTACCTGCAAAAAGACTGTTCATGGGAAAGTAATTAATACTGAAACACAAAGGTTTACAGACAGTGTTTAGATTCAGCTTCTCATTCAGATGGCAAAAGTTGACCCATATCTCTGCTCTGCTCTTTCAGCATTGTACTCACAGGTTCAGGGAGCTGATCCATGGAGACTGTGTGCAACRTGCAAATTTTTAAGGCTTTCTCAACRATAAAGATTCCTGGAAACCACTTTGCCTTCTRGAGCCTATCTAAACAGCTAGTTGCTGGGGCAGACAGTTGCAGTATAAATGGCACTCCAAAATACAGTCTGATGTTGCTTGGGCTAACTCACCTTTCACTTAAAGGCACTAGCATGAAGAAAACATGAAATGGGGAAAAAACTCACAAAAACACCAAGCAGAAAATGTCAAGTAATACATCAGCTCTTTATCTGCTCTCAAGATTTATTGCAGATTCTTCATTATTTGTTGATTTTGTGATACATCCCATAAGATTTTTCAAGCCCCGAATGCTGGAATTGGGCAATTAGCAAAAATACCTAATTTTTTTTCTCCTCTCAAAGAGTGAATGCTTCCCCCATCATTGATCCCCTTTTCAAGCATTTTTCACATCAGCATGTTACATCTTGTCTTAATTAGATTGCAAGCAGCTTTGACTGCAACTATGATCTTACCCTGTGCTATGTACTGGGGCCCAACTGTGAGTGGGGCTGCTGAGGGCTTCTATAACACAAACAAATATAATTATTTTTCTTTTTTCAAAGGTGTCTTTTCTCTCTAGCTCTTATATAAACACTGTTTTGTGGAGCTGAAGCTGTAACTTGGCTGTCAGTGTGGGGAGCCAAGGACTGACTTAGCATCCCACGAGATGAACAAATCTCTACCTTATGTGGAGGAAGAGAAAACAGCAGGGCTAACTGATTCAGAGGTACTCAGAGTAATAAAATAGCTCAGTATGGGTTGCAGAYTTGAGTAGGGATCAGGCACATTTTAAAACTGTTTATTGACAGAAAATCGGTGTGCAGCTAAATAAATTATTTAAGCATAGGTTTTCTGTGAACAGCATCAGTTTTTTAACAAGCTTTTTCCATCCTGTACTCTACCCCCTAATGTCTGAAAATTGAAGTATTTCCACACTGAAATGCTGCCACAAACTTTCATGGGAGCTGTGGTTGGAAGCTCTCCTGATCTCAGCCAGGATGTCTGGTTATGCTCAATCTGACAAAATTTGCTGCTCGACTGACCTCCATCCCACAGAGCAGGATGAAGGGGACATCTCCCCATCTCACTGGGAGGASTGGGAGAAGTGGTCTTGGAAGCTCYGCCAGAGGCTGCAGCAACAGCATTTCCAGGTACAAAGCAATGCCTGCCAATAGTTTGATTTTCAGCTCATAGTTTTCAGGGTAGGGGGACAGAGGGGTAAGAATAAAACATCACTCTCCAACCAGTTCTTAACATCTGCCCATAGAAATGGGAAATGTGGTGTGAGTGTTCAGCCCTTGAGGAATCAGAGTGCCAAGCCTCCAACAGCCACATTGCTAAAGAACTTTATCARCTGAGAAGGAGCAAATAGCACTTAGACATCAGTCACAGTGCTAAATGTCATACTTATATAGACTTCCACCTATTAACAGAATGTTCTTTTCAATTCAGCCTGCACCATGTAATATAACTTGCATTTTACTTCTCCGGTCCTGGCATCTCATCTGTATTTTTCTTTATCCATTATTTGATTCCTGTGAAGGTTGTGGCCAGATGCTTGTTAATTGTGGTCAAGAGGCTAGGTAGCACCTCATTCCATAAGCAATCTCAGTGCTTGCATAGGGGTTTTCAGATAGCATAATTTAAAACATGGTCTACAACTCCATTGTCAGAATCTAGCCATCTCTCAGGAGAATTGAGAGCAGGTTGTCCTGGCCATTGTCTTCAGTATGAAGACAGACTGCTGCATTTATTGTTTGTATTGCTAAGTTATTAGTACAGCAAATGAAATAATTAAAAAAAACATATTATGAGCATTTTGTTTCACATGCTTGACACATTAAATTATTCATATCTGTTTGAGTGTATGGGTTGTTGATGGRTACTTGTGAAAACTGCACTAAAAAGGAAAAGACAAAATGCTAGATATAAATAACCAGAGCTCCAGATACTAGTTGAAGAAATGTGCAGCTTTGTGCTAAGACCAAACATATCTCCTGAATCTACAAGCGATCAACAAAACATTTTTTGGCATCTCCTCATAGTGCACTGGGGCAAACTGTCATTGAAGTGATACAGATTCAGATTTCAATCCTGGCAAGGGACCATAGAAGGTTTGATCTTCCTCTCAGTGTCATAAAGGCTATCCATCAGAGTGATGAAGATCTGTGGAAGAGCAGAGGGCCACAGTGGGGAGGAATGGGGAGAGAACCAAGTGAARTGCAGGCATTGTTTCATAGCACTGCTTGTTCATGTCTTGTGTCTCACAGCAAAGTCTGAACTGTGCTGTCTGCTCTTCATGCTGGTGTCACAGCCTTTGTGGTTCAGCTCAGAATGAAAGAAGTCATTAAATATTGGTGCCAATTCCACTAATCACAGGAAGCTTGAGGCCCACTGTGTTGCCTGATGGGATAAGATGTCTAACATAAGAGAGAAGGAAAACTCAGATCTCATTTAATTCAATCACACTTAACYGTACAACTTGCTCAGGAGGATACTATTTGGAAAAAGTGAATGAAAGAAAGGGGACTGGAAAGTACAGATTTTCTGATACTTGGTTTCCCACTGGAAATTAAAACAAGTCATTAAGCAACAGGGGTTTGCTCCCCTCAGTTGACTTAGAACAGCTGCTCACCAATTTCTGCAGCACACAGAGGAGAAGCAGAACTTTGCCTTGGGTCTGAGCAATTTTTCAGAAGCAATCCAAGTCAAACTTCCACTCAATGACTTCATTCAAAGCTGGTTTACATCATGAAGAGAATTTTTGTTTATTTATTTGTAATAACTTCATGATTTTACAGACCCACAAGAGGATGCAATTTMAGAAAACATCAGCAAGCTGTTTCAAATACCAAGAGTTCAAAACAGGCTATGTCAAAAACTCATCAATGGAGAGAATCCATTATTAAAAATTAAAAAAAAAAAAAAAAAGAAGGAAAATGTCTTTTGTAGATGGCTTTGAACTGAAAAGTTCCAAAACTTGATTTTCCTTTTGCAGTAATGCATCTTTTTTATATGACTGAAGCATTATGGAGGAATGGACTKGCTTCCTCAAAGAGCACAAAACCAATCATTGAACRAAGTAGATAAATGTAAAATCTGTTGTCTCAAAGAAATGTCACAGAAACAGAGTTCTAAAATATGCCATGCAAACTAAGTAATTAAAAAAAACCAAACATAAGAGACATAACTAAAAAACTTTGGACCTGGAAAGCAGCAGAGTCTAGCCTGGTAATGCTTAGGAGAAATGGAAATTTTCTGCTGAGTCACCCATAACAAATCACTTGGACTATCCATGTCAGGAGTATAAAGCAGACCAAATAATATTTTCTAATTTGTGGGRGAATTAGGAGACACTCTAGACCTCTGCAGATGTTCCATAACTCAGACGTGACTGGCGGCTCCTGACTAGAATAAGGTCACCAGTTTTGTTTCTAACCTGGCTCTGAATTTAGCAGGTAAATTATGGCAATAATTACATCACTGGTTTGTCTCCTGCTATCACCCATTGCTGGAAAACATCTGCAATGCCTTTTGAGGTCTTCAGGCAGGAGACACACAAGTGGATAGTCTGTGGCAGCCTTCCACAGGGGAGCAGAGTATGGCATGGTGACATGGGAGAGCTGGACTTGGCTGAGCCATGAGAACCCTTGGCCAGGCAGGGGATATGCAAAGGGAGCATCTGCTGCCAGGAGAACCTCAGGAGGCCCCTGCACATGTGCACAGCAGAGGAATGGTTAGAGTGGGCAGTGGTGGCTCAGAGAAGAAAGGCAGCTTGGAATAACCCAGAACCAGGCTGAGAGAAGCTGGAGGATGGGGGAGGGAAGACTTTGGTTGATTTACTGGATCCACATGACCAGCAGCTGCACAGCTCTGGCAGATTAAGAACAGAGGGTCTGAATGTGATCCCAGAGATTATAATAGCCAGGGCTAAAGGAGAATACTTGGCTGCACAGAGTGTTGACAGAAGGATTTTGGCTTCCTTAGACACCAGACAGTATATTGTAAAGGAGAATTAGTCAGAAATGGGATCACTGTAGTGAAAAACCTTCTGTGGGGCCTGGGCTTCCACTGGCTTTGAAGGAAGCTAGTGAGAGGACCTTCAAATGAACAAAACCCAGAAACAGAGATCCAAGGACAATCTTGGAAGYAGATAACGAATGGGGGAAAAGAAACATGAGAGGAGAAAAATTACATACCTCAGCAAGACAATTTGCTGATACATCCCCAGACAAATGCCCAAGAATTTGAGGRCCATGTCAAAGCAAGTTTCACCACCGGTTTTGCAACAACTAGGTTCTCTACTTTTATTTTAAMTTTGTAGATTTATTTATATTGTTTTGTAGGTTTATTTTGAAAATGAAAGTGTAAATCCCATTRTGTATTGATATAAGAACCTAAATACTGGTTATGCAATTATTTTGAAATTTCAGAGACTTGCATGAGGCAGCACTTTTGGCTTTGTATGGGGCTAGCAAGATTTAGCGRGGTTGGATTACAAATCATCCTATTGGATGATGAGATGGAAGCTGTAACATGTATAAACCCCAGATCCTTCATACATGATCCTTTAGAAATATCTGAAGGACAGTTTCAGCAGAGCTGGCTTATCTGTTGCAAAAGTGAAAAATGGTCCATTGTGTTCCTCGAGTGTGTTGAAAATGTCAAGTTGTCCTCAGAAAATGGTTCAAAGAAAACGACCATAATGGGGGGAGATACACTGGTTCTTGAAAAATATGATTAGAATCTGAAGGCAGAGGAAAATTGACCATAGAGTGAAAAAGGAAGGCTGAACAGGTGGAAAGAAGTAAGAAGAGCAGAAGAATAACAATATTACATTCAGAAAAAGTAAAGCATTAAACTGAAAGAACCAGTGCATCAGGTTTCATAAGATAAAGTATGAGGCAAAGCAGTCCAGGCTGATGAAGTCATCCTCACAGAAAACATATATGTAGGGTACATTTGATTCAAGGGATGCACTCATGCAGGAGAGCTGTGTTCTCGGAGAGGTTCCCTGGCCAGAGGAACTGAAGCTGAAATTGCTCTTTGAGTTGCTTTCAACAGCACATCCATTGTGGTGAATGTGTGAGGTGGGCAAATCTTCTCTGCACATTTGGTGAGTTACTGGGACTGGAGACTGGCACATTGCAACTAAAGACATGACATGGCCATACAGTCCTGGGACAGTAGCAGGTCACAGACCACAGTGTGTAACAGCCTGTATGAACTATGGCAGCTGGTATCATATGGGCACTACTTGCAGCATATGATCAGAATAAATCTTGGTAAATAGAAGAGATGGTCTGAAGTCTTCAAGATGAAATAAAGGAGACAGAAATACATTAGATGGGTTATGAAGAATCTAAATAATCAGAAACAAGATAAGAAAGGCTATGACTGCAGCAGTATTGTAGAAAGTGTTCTGGAGGTCATAAACAATCACAATAAACAATCACTTGCTAGTGCAGGGTTAGGATAAAAGCAAATATTATTCCTTGATGGTTCACCTGGAATGTTTTACCGTGAAAAAAGTAGTGAGTGTTCTGCTTTAGGCTACACGGGTGAGGCCTCAGCTGATGTGCTTTGTACAGCTTTGGGAACCACACTTCAAGAAAGATGTAGACAAATTGAAGAAAGTGCAAAGGAGAGCAGCAAGAATGATCAGAGGTTCAGAAAACATGACCTACGAGAAAAGGTTGAAAGAACTGGGTTTGTTTAGTCTAGAAAAGAGAAGACTAAGCATGAGGTTCAAGGGGAGGGGGAGGAAGGGATAACAATTCCCCAATATGTAAAAAGTTGTTATGAAGAGGACAGTGATCAATCATTTTCCATGTCCACTGGGGACAGAATGTGAAAAAGTGCACTAACTTGAGCAAAGAAGATAGATTAGACGATTCATTAATTCCAAGGCAAGTGAACAGCCTACCCAGAGAGGTTCACAGAAGAATCTTAATTTTAAAACRGATTATCCAAACACCTGTAAGATATGGTCTTTATGCACTTAGAGGTGATTTGCATGCTAATCTTTCTGATCTGTTTGAACAGTGCGCACTGAACGCCATTCACATGGAAAGAAGAGCTGTCCCTAACATTGTCACCATGCAAACCTTAGACTTTTATCACCAAATATCCATGGAGTAATCATGATAACTGTCTTGTTGCTTGAAGCTGAAGGCTCCAAAAGTTGTGCATCATGRTACACCACTGCTAAAACTTCATGAGGCAATGCTTCAGGATATTTTAGTTGYCACTATGTGTAGCTTTGTTTTTCGGCAATACCAGTGTAAATTCTAATTTCTTTTTGAAMTACTGGGACATCATTTAAGGATGCTTCCACATTTACTGCTTTTAAGTCTTGACATAACCTGGACAAAACTTTACTTCCTCCAACCCAGCTTTGTATCAATAGTATGTGGGATTTTTTACATACTTTTATCTTATCAGACCTTTGTCTTTCAAATGGATCACCTCAATTTTCATGTTCATACCATTTTTGGTGTCTCTGATATGGTTGCCATTAGGGCCACCAGTTTGATGWGTATCTCCTGTCTAGAAAAGAATAGGATTAGGATAATAATTTCATATAATCCCTAAATTCAGTAAAAACTAGCACTTGATGACAAATGAACTTGACCTCTATTGCAACTAAGTACCCAAACCTGGAAAATTTGCAGCAGCTTTCTAGTCCGTCCTGTCGACAAAGGTGTCCTACCCTTACATAAATAGCTGCTAGTGCAACTCAGTTAACTCAGACCAAGTACTCAGCTTGTTTCTTCTTAAGATCAAGCAAAGTTTGTGAATCAAAATTAGGTGTCTTGGTAACAAAGAATCAGTGAAGGGGAATTTGGATGCAAAATCAAAATARCAACATTTGTACATGGAAAGGCTATAGTCTTTATGGCATAACCACTACACAGAGCAAATTCTTAATGAATCTTATCCATTCCACAACAGATTTTTTTTAATCTTGTTTTACTATTCTAAATCCACTGCAATTAACTTCAAAACCATGTTTCTTTCTTTCATCGTTTTTGTAGACATCTTTGCATCATTTATGCTTATTAGTCAATTAAATTAGCTGAAATTCTATTTGCCACCATCACCAGGTACAATTAAGACTCTTAAGATTCTGCACCCAATCTAACTCTTCAAAAACTTGTTTACATTTCACCATTTTTGTGACAAAAATCATTGAAACAACATATTTATYTATTTTAGACAAATCAAGCATTTTTCTTTCAGTTATTAACATAGCTCTGAAATCAGCTTAGTGAGCTTACTGACTCCGTGGTAAGTGACCTACATATGATAAATATTTCAATAATAATGGTACAATATAGATTAAGAAAAAGATAATATTGTTAATTTCATGTTTGTTTTAGAATTGCTTCTAAAGCTGGCCTGAGGCTTAGTTGTGGAAGCTGCATCTCTTCTTGATGCACTGCACAGCTTTGCATGAAATGGTAAATGTAAGTAGAATCCTGTCAGCTGTAATTACATCCAAGGACTATTGGACACTGAAATGTTTCCTCTCCTGGATCACTGAAGTTAGAAAATTGATCCTCCTTCATCTCTTAAACAGTGTGTTTGACTGTTCTCTTCCTAATGYAAACAAGTTTTAAGAAGTCTGGGTATTTTTTTTTTCTCCCTGTGATGACAGCCAGAGGAATAGGACACTATAAGAATATGTGCAGGTTGGGTAAAGCCAGCTGAGGGGCTTGGTCCATCCAATGCCTGGAASGGGTCTCATAGCCTCTCTGCCTGAMACAGGACCCAAAGTGACACTGGGGACATTCTTGTTTCYTGACTATGGCATTTCTGATACATTTCAGATACTCTAGCTGTAAATGACATGAGCTAAGTTGTTTTATAAGGCTTTTWAGGGTTCTTTAAAGAGGGCAGGCAACAACTGATGCAAAATGAATAGGTTCAGAAGCAGTGGCAGAGTGGAGTAGCAATAAAGGCAAGGAGGCAGACAATAGAAAATAAACACCAATAAACATCAGACTTTTTACTTCTGCTTTGTGATAGAAAAGAAAACCCCAGCACAAGGCTGATTGCTTTCTTGCAAATTACTGCCTTAAATCYGGTCAAAAGCTTTACCACAGTAATTTCCACAGCAGCATCATACTGTCAAATGCTGGTGCAGAAATGCTCTTCAGTCCCTCTCCCTGGGGCTGCTTGCAGAASTGTCAAAATGCTTCTTCCACGTGGTGATGGCAGTGCCTGCTCTGCACCGCCCTGCCTGCTTTGTCCAGCTTTGGATAGATGTTCCTGCACTTGCCTTCCCAAGTATCCTCCTGCTGCTTTAMGGCACARTGTGCCTCTTTCTCTCTGGGATTTGCAAAGAAGCTATCTCATTTGGGTTCACGGGCAGAACAGTTTCCACAGCAATGCCTCAGCTTGGATAGGGCGGTCACATTATTCTCGACTTCCCTGAGACTTTTATTTTTCCACACAGGCTTCTCCTGCCCTTGAAGAGCACCTCATCTAGTGTCTGCGAGGCTTCTGCTTCTTGTTTGACATCCCTTATTTACAAAGCAAACAAAATGTTCCTTTTAACACACATCATGCAAAGTTTATTAATGAAGAAAACAATCCCAGGGGGTCAACCCAGGGGACCCTTGAAACCTGCCAGCAACAACTCTTCAAACGCTCAACGCGACAGATCCTCCAAAACGATATTTCACACAATGAAGTAAAAATAATATTTTTCTTTCAGCCTTTCCAGCCGCTTTTGTGGAGAGCAGACAGAAATTATTTTCTTATTCGGCTCCCAGAGCAGAGATCTGTATGAAGCTGCGTTTATTTGTTTAACAMGATGATTTCATCCTAAATGTCTTGACAGCAAATAGTTGGTGGTTTAATAAAGGCTCTTTGAAAAAAAGGGGCTGAGCAGTTATTTGTACAGGGAAAATGTGAAGTATGTGGCTCTCAGGAGGAGAGAGAGAGGAATGCCTGTTGTGATTAGGGGGTGCAGGGAAGACCCTAAAATCCCCTCTGTCTGCCAGAGTGAGAACAGTGACTCTTGTGGCTCCTTTTCCTCATGGCCACCAAGCTGAGCTGCTGCAACAGACCGTGGGATCGAAAGTGGTCTGACCTTGTTATTAACAAGTGACTGATATGCCCTTCGCCCTCTGAGGCAAATGCTCTTAGAGAAGATGAAAGATCTGCTGTTTGGGAAGAACAGTTTGATTATGAAAGAACTAAATTAATGATAAGCAGACTTGGGACTATCTGCAGAGCCTTGTGTGATAGTCAGCAGGGAAAAATATATGCTAAAGTTATAGGGGACCATTTCTTCATTAGCTGGAGTTCCAAGCAATCAAAGAGTCTCTGAAAAGTCCACATGCACCTGTTGTCTTTGCAGAGGCATCTCTCAGGGAAAGTTTTGAACAAAGCAGAGCTCACATATACCACGTCAGTATATGTACACAAATATATGTACCAAGTGTAGGGAAGCAGCCAATACAGTTTGGAAATCAGTAGTGTTAGGTACTAAATAGGGAGTTTCTTTCCAAAGGGTGTACAATATGAAATCTCAGATGTATGTGATCTGGATTAATTCATAAAGCTGTAATGTGTTTCACATTTGTCATTTGATTTACAGCTGAAAGCAACATTATTCSACTGCTTCTCAATTTAGCATCTCTGTGGCTGAGCAAACATGTCTAGCACAGCAATTGAATCAGGGTCTTGGGMTAAAATCTAAATTTTATTTACACATGCATTTTTACAGTGACAGATTCAGAGACATTTGATCTCAGTCAATATTTCTAAATTCTGTCATGATTTACTGTGTATAGACTAAGGAATATAGGCCATACCACAAATAGACTAAGATTGCACACACCATCCTCTAATACTAATGGGTTTTAAAAATAAGCTAATAGGTTCGTATCATATGTCTTGTGCTGCATTTGTAGTTTCCAATAGCTGTCAGTAAAACTTACAGGGTCCTATAAYGGTGCTCTGTTGCATTTGTGCAAGCATGTAGTAATTCTGATGAAGGTGAAGCCATTAGTCCCAGTGAGACTGGGACTAATTAATCAGATGTGGGAGCAGAGTTGTCTGACAGGTATCACTATTCCAACATGATGTTATAGTGAGTACAAGTATTTTTATAACACAAAAGAAGAAATCTTGTGTCCACAAGGCCATTTCTGAATATTTTAATCAATCACAATTAATTAATAATTATAACATTAATATAGAGTTATAATTATAATATATAATTTAATTCATAATTAATTTAACACTTTTCTTATTCTTATTCTACTCATGATATTACTTACACTGTCACTGAAATTTGAAATAAAGTTAATTGAGGACTTCGGTGGATTCAAGCTTTTATCCAAGGATCATTGAGGCGCTTTGTAGTGAAAAATAGTTTTGGGCTATCATTTATGGTCACATTGTGCAATGAAGTACAGCAGGATGGGTAGAATTAGTGAGCTTGCAAAATTCAACATTGGCTATGTAATATTAATCAAAACATATTGCTTCTTACAATTACTAGCTATGATCTCTACAATAATTTCAAGCAGAAAGTCAGATAATTAAAAGAAGATACCCGAACAACCTGCTTGTATTTAGCTTTTAAAATGTGGAAAAMTACTTGGTACATGAAATAAAACTGGAAATAGGAGGAGAAAAAGAGTTTAAAAGATAAGACAGCTAGTGTGTAAAACTAGTKCATGTCCTTTCAGAAGCAGCTGAAGTAGCTGTGGGCTACCTTCATGCATTGATCAAAAGCAGTGAAGGAGCACCCAGAATTTGGTCTCTTAATTTAAATTATGCGTGAACTATGTACTCCTTCCTCTGCAGAAGCAAATTAAAATCAGTGTTTGCTGAACATTACTTGTTGAGCACTGAAACAGCCAAACACTGGGGAGGTGACCAGACTTGAAGACACATTCAGCAATGTCTGTTTGGTTTGACAAATTCAGGGAGTAGCAGAAGGGAGGCTGCTCCAGGTATTTATAATACAAGCACTGCAAGAATCTCGGGAAAAAAATCACTGCTCAATGATTTCTAGAATTATTTTACTATTTTAGAGCTATCATCCATGGATAACTGGCAAAAATCATAGGGAAAAATAACATTTTGGTTTTGTACTCACAAACCAAGAAAATCTGCTTTGTAATATCTTGCTTGGTGATAGCTGTGGCTGCTGTGATCACAATATTGAGGAGTTTGGGACTCATTTGAGCACACTGAGGGTTAGTACTGAGGGAAAGGTTTTAGATTTGATGATGTTTTAGAATAGCAAATTTCAGCTTGCTCAGAGCTCTATTGGAGGGATTCCATGGTAAGCTTTCACAGAGGATACAGAACCTAGCAAGTGCTGGGAATTTTTTCAAGAATGTGCTCCCTGATTACCTTCTATACAAAAGTAACTGCTTGGTTGATGTGGGATGAGTGGTGGGCATTGCCTATCTGGATTTCTGCAAGGCTTTTGATGYCACTTAYCACAACCTCCTCCTAGAGAAACTTYTGTGTTAYGGTCTGGATATGTGGTTCATGTAGTGTGGGAGCAACTGGCTGGCAGGTGGCACATGGGGGTGCTGGTAAATAGCCCATTTTCAAACTGGTAACCTGTAACAATTGCAGTTCCTCAGGGTTAGTAAATATTGTGCCCAGGGCTGTTTAGTATCTCCATAAGTGACCTGGAAAATGGGATCAAGTGTGACCCAATGAAACTTGCTGAAGATAATAAACTCCAAGAGCAAGTGGACACTTTGAGGGACACACCCTGCAGGAAGACCAGGATAGGCTGGAAGAGTGCGTTAATGAGGACTTCACAAAGTTCAGCAAGATGAATGTAAGATGTTCCTCGCTGAACACCTGGAAAAGTGTACTCCAGAAGTGCAGCACGGACTGGGATCTGCACATCTGGGGAGCAGCTCTCTGGGAAAGAACCTGGGGGACAAATCTCAGTAAGAGTGACCAGTGGGCTGCTGTGGTACAGAAAGGTGACAGGAGACTGGGTGGCGTCAAGGGCATCACCAGCAGTGATGACCAAGGTGTTATCCCACTCTGTTCAGTGCTTGTCCACCCTCACCTGGAATCTTGTGTTCAGTTTTGGTCCCCATTGTACAAAATAGATGTGGACAGGCTACAGAGGGCCCAGAGAGGACSATAAAGGTGATCAAAGGCCTGGGAATGTGAGGAATGACTGAGAGAATTGGGTTTGTTCAGCCTTGARACAAGGAAGACTTTGGGGATACCTTATCACCATATTCCARTATTTAAAGCCTAGGTACAGAGAAGATAGAGTTCCTTTTTTTACAAAGAGTCACATGGAAAATACAAGGGTTATTGGATACAAATTAGGTCTGGGGCGTTTCTGATTAAATGCAAGAGAAAACATTTTCACAAGAACAACCATCAGCCTCCAGCATGAACACCACATGGAAGCGGTGGATTCTGCAGCATAGAACACTTCTAAGATCAAGTTGGACAGGGTGCTGGGCCATGTGGTAGAGACCATGCTTTTCCAAGAATGATTAGACTAGATGATCTTTGAGGTCCCATTCCAACCTGGCATTCTATGGTTCCATGATTTTGGGCACACAATCCCTTTATCATAGGGCAATTTGAGTTATGATATGTATTACCTATACATGGCCAAATCAGCCTTTTTTCTTCAACTGGTACCATGCCATAAAAACAAATCCTGAAAAGCAAGGCTGAGTGATAGGAAGGTGAGACCACTCAGCCATGAAAGCTAACCTGACTGGCAGCATGTGCTCCATGTCCATAATGAACCTGCAGCTGCATGAACCTGCAGCTGATCTGAGGAGCAGCTGAGAAGCACCATTGTCTTCATATCAAACACAAAAGCATACACACAAATCTGGAAATTCAGAAACAGTACATTTTCAATAAGCCTTTGCTATTTCCCAGTAGCAAGCCAAGCTAAAATCAAAAGTTGTTTCAGACAGGAGTGCTTTAAACATCTTAAGTTATTTTATCTGCAGATATATATACTGCATAAAAATAGGTTGATCAGTTTTTAATATAAGAACTTGCAAGCCCTTGTATATTGGTGGAGCCWACACACACTATAATTTTTCCTTAAAACCTGCATGATTTGTCCCTTGCAATTGTAACCTCTGTGGTTATTTCCACCACTTGCTTCTCTGTTCACAGCTTGCTTTACATCCAACAACCAGAAAACTTCCTTTTCTGCCCATTTCTGTTTTCCTGAAATATTTTATGGCATGCTGAAAKGGATAAAGGCAAAAAATCTCTACAGATCTCCCCTCTGTGATTCTTTAACARGATAAGCCCTTTGCTAGGAGAAGATATTCTCATCTCCTTGCAAGAAAAAAAAGCTGTTCTAGATACTGCTTCAGATGTCTCCTGATCAGCACATGGACAGATGAGTACAGTACAAGCAGAAAATTTAAGATCTTAAYCTGAAAAATCTGGTAATTCCTCCTTTCTGCTACACTTATGCAATTGGTGAGAATTTTTCTCAGAACACTGGGATTTAGATTTTATATATAAGTTCCATCTGTAACATAGGAATGAATAAACCTGTGCTAGTGGTTGAAAAGCTGTAAAATGTCACTTATATGCATGGCACATTTCTTCACATGTTGATTGCACAGCCCTACCTAAGCACAGCCCTACCTAAGAATAGTATGTCTTTCTCAGTAAAACCACAGAACGATAAGTACTTACAGCATAATCTATTTTTTTTATTGTAATCAATGCATTTAATTATTTACAGAGTTTCATGCTGAAGCATAAATCTTGAAGGACTCAGAAATCTGCTAAAAAGACTGAAGATAATTGGAGAACAGAGAGTATTTCCAATAAGTAATGTGGACTATATTTAGCTGAGCTRGGTGTCCTGACTTCTTAAATTTGCTCTGCACTACCCTGAAATTAGAGGGATGCCTGATAGCCTGAGGCCAAGGGAGTCACAGAGCTGTGGTGGTTCTCATTCCACCACCAGGCYAGTTCTGAAAATCTGACATCCAATGCTAAAGAACAGGAGACTCCCTCAATAATGAATGGTAAACATCTGCCTGCAAAGTGATGTCCTACATGGCTCAAGGCTTGCGAGGCCACAGCATCTCATGGAATAAGAATGCGTCTCCAGCAGAGAACATATAAAGACTGTGTCTAGTTCACGGCAGATTAGAATTTCAGTAGGCTGCAGTATTTTCTGAAGTCAGAATGCCTATCTTTTTATAATTATTTGAGTGTTATTACATCTGATGAATCTTGTTGCGTGTTAGACCTACGCATTCAAAGTCCAATGAGTTGCTCTTCAGAAAGCAACTCTGACTAGGAAAATYATCCAATGTGTTTTTTTGACAACTGCTGCTGAGAAACAACTAAGCAGTCTATAAAGCAACACTGGCCTTTCCAAATCTCATGCTAYATACAACAATATTCCATACATACACAAAAAGATGAGGTTTGCAAACATAATGTCTTGGAAGAAGTTATTGTCTTTGGGGCAAGGTATCTATTTGGCAAAAGAAATGGGATTAATAACAAAAATCAGCTCCATATCAAATGAATGAGCAGACATGTTGGAGATAATCTTGGACTAATTATTCTCTTCAAGTTCCCCAAGGCAGTTAAGCAAATTTCAGATATAGGGAACCTGGTTTACATTTCTTAACTGACACTATCACACTCTGTCACACTCTAGAAAAATTAAACTAATAAATAAACTACAATGAAAAAGGCCAGTTTTAGAGTGCAATGGCAGGAGCAAGTGTATGGTAGTGTATATGGCAACTGTTCTTAAATGGCAGTCAAAATGTTTATTTTTGGCAAATTGTGTAACATTATCTATTAGGTACAAGAAAACATCATTGTTTTACAACATGTTTTTCATTGAGGCTTATGTTGTCAGTTGCCCCAGTTTTTTGCACTCATATAATAATAATAATAATAATATAAGATTTCAGAAGCAGTTTCACTGCTCTAGCAAAGACCACAATGTAACAGACGTAATATCTGAAAAGAAATAGACATGCTAGTCTAAAGCAAAGGAAAAATAATAATCCAGCCTTAGACAATTCATTTTAATGCATTAGTGCTGTGAAAGATGTAGGAAAATTGAATTCTTTGCAATGCCTCAACATGGTGGGAGATGAGCTCATACACTGTGACCTATCTTGCATAACTCTTGATTTCACAAGTTCTCTGATTTAACTGGAGTACATAATATAAAGAAAGGATCAAGTGTCCTAGCAATCATTGCACAGCAGTGGTTTTAAGAGTATTTTTGCACAAAAACGACTCTACTGTTTGTAGAAACCTTCCTTCAGGAATGAGCACACATAAGCTGTAAGGAAACACCTTGATATAAATGATGGCCCCCACTGGAGAGAGAAGWCACCATCCACACAGGTGGTTCTAGTGAGGCAGTATATGCATACAGGTKGCTGTGCAGAGAGAAAGCAGGCTGTCATCTTCTCGGAAAATAAACCTTCAAAGCATCTACTAACCAATCGTATAAGAATCAATGATTTATTCCAGCAGGGACACCTGTCTAGTTGCATGTGAATTTTACTCTGGTAAATAAAAGTTTTCTCATTTAGATTGCAATTTTATAAAACAACAAACTTCTGTGAAGGATCTRTAGTGCCTTCTTCTGTCACTGTTTAACTCTTACAAACTTCATGGACAAAGGGCATTCATTCTCAGTACTCCCATTTCACTGGCTTAAACAGACTAACAAAAGTTAACTGTATTTGAAAAGACAGATGTCAAGGAGGAGTTTATGTGTTCCAGACAACATCTCAGGGAATACTGTTTGTATTTTTAGGCTACACTGGACTAAAAAAATCCTAAAGAATCACTGCCTCGATACCAACRAAATCTTATTTTCAGATTTCAGCTAATGTCAGTTTATTTCCCCTCTCAGCCTGATCCTGACAGTGTGATTTTAGGATCTGGGCAAGGTGCTGACGTCAATGCAATGATTCAAATGTGATACATGGCAGATGGAACCTGGCAACTGGACCTTGTGGCCCACTTGTGAGTGATG
This sequence comes from Alauda arvensis, assembly GCA_902810485.1. Classification (NCBI taxonomy): domain Eukaryota; kingdom Metazoa; phylum Chordata; class Aves; order Passeriformes; family Alaudidae; genus Alauda; species Alauda arvensis. The sequence goes on along the minus strand of CADDXX010000091.1, from coordinate 1,748,947 downwards.
CTCCTTATGTGCAGTAGTGTATTACCCCCTCTGCTCCTCCRTGATGCCAGCACATCTCACCTCATTGCCCTGAGGGCACAACAAAACTACAGTAGTGTTTTTTGTTTATTGTGAAAATTAACACAAAGCACTATATTATTTAGGTTATCAAATACTTCATTAAATCCACAGTAMTATTTACTGTTTAATGTTACTATTTACTGTTATTACTGCTGTGGTTGGTGCTGTGATATTGCTGAGAAATGAAAGACAGGGATGTGTGGGTGACTGAATCAAGCACTGTGATGAAAATAAAGGGGAAAAAAAGTGATTTGCAAAAGGCCAGGGGTATCTAGTCTCTAGAACTAGAGTTGAACACTTAAATTTACTTTGTATGTGTAACCCATCACTCAAAATCCTTTATGGAATATACTGCTGAACTAACAGATCTTTTTAGATTTCTTAACTTCTATGAATCTGTGATTGCTAAAATTTCAAACATGAGAGGAAAAGACAGCTCACAGCACTTATTTGCAACCATGTTGTGAATTCCTCTTCACTAGGTGCACTTGGTCTGTAATCCTTGCTACCTTCTCTTGTGTTTCACTGGATTTTTTTCTACAGTTGAGCCAGTAAGATATTGTCACTTTTTTTTTTCCTCTGGATTTTCTCAAAAAGAAAGAGTTAACATCAGCTGTTCCATGGGGTTCAACACCCAGGAAGATAAAAGCAAAGAATGGAGGGACAGGTGAAAAAAGTAGCAGAAGTACCTTTTGATACTGTCTSTCACAATATTCTTCTGGACAAAATGTCCAGCACACWGKTGAATAWCCATGCTAYRCAATGGGAGAGCAACTGGCTCACAGGATGAGTGTAAAGGCTTACAGTGGATGCAGGGACATAAGGCTGGCAACCAGCCACTAGTGGGGCTGCACAGGGCTCTATCCTCGACCCTGTGCTCTCCAACATCCTCATTAATTACATGGATGAAGGACTGGAAGGACTACTGTGTTTGCTAATAACACTTAACTGGGAGGAGTGGCTGACTGCCTGGAGGGCAGAGAGGATTTGCAGAGACACCTCGACTACGCTAGACATGGACAGTAGCCCACTGTATGAAACATAACAAGGACAGGTGTGAGATTCTGCACCTGGGATGAGGCAGCCCTGGTGAGGAATGAGAAGATGAGAGAGATGCTGTGGAAGGGACCAGTGGGTCCTGGCTTATGGCAAATGGAACTTGACTCAGCAGTGCCCTGGCAGCCAGGAGAGCCACCCMTGTCCTGRGGGGCATCAGGGACAGCATCARCYRGGCAWRRGAGGGGATTGTCCTGCTCTGCTCTGGGCTGGGGAGCYCTCACCTCAAGTGCTGGGGCAGTTCTGGGTGCCACAGTATTAGAAACTGTTAGAGAGTATCCAAASGAGGCACACAAAGATGGCAAAGGGGAAACCATTGACAGATCTGGAGGGAAAGCCTTAAAAGRTGCTGCTGAGGACACTTGGTCTGTTCAGCCTGGAGAAGAGGAGCCTGCAGGGAAACATCACTGTGRTCTTCAACATCCACAAAAGGGGAAGCAGAGTGGCATCTCAGGTGCAGTGGCAGGTACCAATGTSTTCATGCTCATGACCAGGGATAGGAATTGAAGGGGCAGAACGAAGCTGTGTCAGCAGAGGTTTAGGTTGGGTATCAGGAAAAGGTTCTTCATCCAGAAGGTTGTCGAGCACTAGAAGAGAATCCCCAGGGTAATGATCATAGCACTGAGCCTGACAGAGTTCAAGAAGCCTTTAGACAGCATTCTCGGGCTGTCAGGCTCATGGTGTGATTCTTGGGGTGTCCTGTGCAGGGCTACGAGTTGGACAGGATGAGTTTTGTGGATTTCTTCCAACTCAGCTTATTCTGTGATTCTATGATTCTAAGTAAAACTTAGTGAAATAGCATTCCTTTCCCTAAGATGAATCAATTTCCACAATTAAGTATGTGGCAAAATGTGGCGGAATTTGGGAAAAAAAGAAGTGGTTTCTTAGGTCTTTAAGTCTTGTTATATAGTACCATGGGCCTGGCTCTGTTTAATTACATGTTTTCTCACTTTTGGATGTTTGAAAAGTGTTCCAGCTATTTTTTCTTGGTGTTTCTGTGGTTTTTTAATCATTAGGGACTTTCTGACTTCTTTTTTCTAGCTTTATGGCATTTTGTGGGAGTAATATACACTGTTTTCCTTGCTGGTTTTTCTGTTAGGCAACTCTGAAGGGCCTCTTTGGTTTGGCAGCTTAGCACTGATTTTGTGGCCTATAATTGATTGCTTGTTTGCTCAGTTCTGACTTCACTACTTCTCTGGACTTTTTTTCTTAGCATGTACTTCTTGTTTCTCTCTCCCTGGTAGAGGCAATAGGGCTGTTGCTTCAGGGACAGACCCAACCTGCCCTAGGGTGGTACCCAGGCTCCTGAGTGTGCCCAGGAAGGGGAACCTAACACTGCTGTGGAACAAGTGGCTGCCTGGCTGGGATGCCTCACCCTGGAGGCAGCAAGCTGTGCTGACAGGAAGCAGACCCTGGCTCAAATGGAGCCCCAGAGCCAGCTGMCTGGAGCCAAAATGATGACTGTGCGAGAGGTTCCCTCTGAACAGTCCTGCTCTTTGCTGTGGATCCTGCTCTCATTACTGTGAGCTGGGTCTCTGCTTCTGGCTCGCTGTACAAACCACAAGTCCATATCATTTCATTCAAGTAATTTTTTCAGTATAATAGAGGTAGTTTTGGGGGAACAGAGATGAATAGTAATGTTACAAGAATTACAACTACCTTAACCTTGAGATCATGTCTTTAGAACTCATTCCTTGCATGCTTTGCAACTTCAATAAATGAGACAAAAGTCTTCCAGAGAGCAGATTTCTTCTGTAAATAAACCTATTTTATTCCCCAAGTATCACATCCCATTTTCTGRCAGTTAAAATACTCCTGTAAAGAAAAAATCAGCACATAACCATGCAATTGGGCTGCCTCATAATGCCAGCAAAAAAGTAGGGTATGTGTATGAAATAAGTTGTACAAATTTCTGTCTTTCTTAGATTTTGAGTGCTTGGCATGTTTTACCAAAAACGTACTCCCTCTCTTTCTGAAATTAGGCTAACTCCTTCCAGTYTGAAAAATTAATGGGGCTGGATATTTTAAACTCTAAGCAGATCTTAATCATAAACCTGACACAACAAATATAATATTAGKCTGTCACCTTTTTGTACAGCCTGCGCTATTCCAAAACCAGAGAGGTACATTTCCCAAGCCTTCACTGCCATTCTGCTGTGTGGGATTTCCTGATTCAATCACTGTTTTTCCAGAAGAGCTTTTTCCAAGTGCTTAGAACTCATCTTTTCCTCTCCTTCCTTTTCAAATCTATTCATTTGCCCAACTCACCACACGTGAGTTTGTACATTACTCTCTTGCTTTCTTCCACATGAGAGGAATGACTTCATCTGTTTTACAGCTGAGCTTACCACATGTATGACCTGCCTTTAAATGATCCTGATACTTTTACAGTATCAGCAGTGAGTTCCACACTAAAAACCAGCAGCTTTACACTGAGGAAGCCCAGTCATAAAACCATCAATTTTTACATCTAGGCATTCTTAACCTGTATAACTCAGTTGACCTGTTGCTGTTTTCCAAGTGGTAGAGAATGAAAAKAAAGATTAAGAAACCTGTCAGCATATAACTGCCTATACCAGCATCTGTATGGCACAAAAATCAATGTATGTTTCTTTCACTTGTTGCTTCTCTAARAACCTTCAAAATTTTAGGARGTGAATGCATTATTTTAGGACCAATGACAACTTTATTTATCATTTTGTAGGAGAGGAATTATAAAGCCGTTTTACATCCTCATGGCAGAAACAGGGGAGATAAGTAAGCAGGTAGGAAAAATCCTCTTTCCAGAATCAATATCATTGTTATGTCACTAAAATGTCACATTGTCTGAAAAACATTTCCTTGGAAATATAAAAAAATTTACAATTATTACTTGCTGGAGAAAATCCTGGCAGCCAGGTCAGGTCAGAAGAAATCTGCTCAGCCACCTCACTGTCTTCTGAAGGTGKGGGGCAAATTGGACAGACCTGCAAGGAGCCCTGTCCCCCTTACTGCTTCCTGCTCACAGCTTGGTCCCTTCTTTGACCTTGCAGTTTCAATATCCTGCAGGAAAAATCTGACTGGATTTGGTGAAAGGGCCTATTTTTTGAAAGCAATTGAGATGATGAGAAACCCAGAGTCCTTGTTGAAATCAGTGYCTGGTGCAGGCAAGGGTCTAGTACTGAGGGTGTGTGTCAATAGACAGTTGCCCTAGAACATCCCTAGAATACATAGGTTCTTGTAAGATCTCCACAAAAATGTAACTGTTTTCCTTATCAATGAGTATAGCAATTAACAGGATATTTTTAGCATAGCTGCCTTTTCCCACATGGTCAGCAGGTAGAAGGAAAGCTACAGTCAGCACTGTTCAGAGTAAGTCCTGCAGCTCACCAGCAAGTTCTGCAGGGGTCACCTGTGGCCATGACCAGTTTGGCAAAATGTGGTCCCAGCTGCTCAGGCAAGTGGTATCTCAAAGGAGRAAGAGAGACAGAGCCAACCACAGCATTGGCAGAGCATCAGCTTGGCACAGATCATTCGGGCTAGTACACCTGAGGACAAGAGCCTTGGTCACTGTCAGATGCCTTGTTTATTTCTTGCTACAGACTCTGTCTTTTACAGCAGTTAGAAATTATTTAACAGCCTGTCTTCCTGCTTGAAACTGCTAGCCCTCATCACTACTTCTTTACTTCTCCTCTGTTTCTCCACTAACCTTACAGGCAGTCACTTATCTTTTCCTTTTCCACAGATGTTTCCTATGTGGATCCCTCTTGATTCTGTGCATTTCACTGGTATCCAAGCTAATTTTCTCCATCCCAGGCTCCTTTATTTGTTCTTCTCTTGAATGATTTTTACATAACATTCCAAATGACATTTTTATTGCAGTATTTTCATGGTCCAGCAAAATTTGCCAAGGGAGGTGTTTTACAAATAATATTATTACTTTGAAGACTTAGTCCTGTGGAATCACAGAACATGTGGTTGTGTTTAAATACATTTGTTTTCACTGTGTGTCCTCTATTATGACTTTGCTTCACTGTRTGATATTGGTGCAGTAAGTGGTATTTATCTGTAAGATACCAACAACATGATCTGATTCAAGTGCAACATGTTGGATTGTCTCCCTCTGAGACATGGAGGTGATACTTCAACATAACCTTGCCTGACCTTCCAGGAGAGGCAGAACTAGTGATTTTACAGATCCAGGACAGCAGCCTGAGAAGGTTCTCATTGTATTTTCAGAACCATCACTGATCAGGTCAGTTGGTCCAAATCCTACTTAAAGACCTGGTTTCTGAAGCTTCTAAAGCTTTTGAAGTTTCTGAGCCATGCAAACACAGATACCTTCTGTGTGCAGTAAAAGAGCAAGTCACAGCAAAGTGAGCAGGATGGCTGGTGTATCTCTCTTCAAGTGTTCTCTGCAAGCTCTTTCCTAGGCCAACAGGTTTGGGGTTGAGAGTTTAGGGGAAATAGTGATGCAGTTGACACACTGCAAAGACTCAGGGTTTCTGTCTTCATTGGTCTCATTTTAGCCTTGTGACATGAAAGAATTATTACAGAGATAATTAGATTTAAATAATGCACAAAAGATGGGACTGGCAATGGGATACCTGCAGCTGAAAGCCCAGGCCAGACAGCAGCAAGAAGGAGGATATAGAAATGGTCTGATGAAATCTCAGCTCAAAATAGTGAGTAACTTGTCTTCAGATTATGGTAGGAGAAGACATTTTCTCTGAGAAGGTTTCAAAGGCAGAAGGCTGTCTCTTAAACACAAGGTTTATTCTCCAGAACCAAATTATCCTGTAAAGAAAAATCTAAAAGGGGTGKTTTTTTTCATGACCCCTACTGCCCAGTTAAGTGTGCTTTGTGCTTTCATCTGGAATTTTGGAAACATATTTGAACAAACTAATTAATTTTTGGTCAGCTTGTGGTAGACAGACCTACAGGCTTCTGTATTATTTTAAAGGCTCTGTGAAAGTTGACTAAGAAAGGCATCTGTGSAAGTTGCAAGACTACATGAGAGGTTCATGCTTATCAACAGCTCTCCAGTGGAAGTTTGTTTTTGGCATCACAGACTCAAAAAAGGTCAAAAACTGTATGTTGAAGGTAGTAATAATTATTTAATTGCTTATGTGCACATCCTCCTAGGGATATCGTGGTGATGAGAGCAAGAGGAACAATCYAGCCAGGAGCTCCAAGATCTCTTTGCAAAAAACTTCTACTGCCATATATTTAAAACTTCATAGCATGCATGGTATTTTAAATTTGTCCAGTGTTGTTAGAAATGACCACACTTCATAGATRTAGGCTTCGAGCCATACAGAACTCAAGAGCCACTGASCTGCTTGAAAGAAAAAAGCTGATGCCTGGATATAATTTACAATTCTCTCCTATAAGAAATCTARGCCTCACAAAATGCTTTCCYCTGGTGGGTAATTATTTCTACCATGYTTGGGCTAAGTTTCATCCYGTCCCAATCTTATGAGTACTGGARCAATTCTCACTTAAATAGCTTAAGTTCAGATAAAATTAGGTTTCTCTATGTTCAAGRTCACTTTCATTGTCCATTGTMGCTAAAGGCAAATAAATACATAAATATATGTCTGGACTTTAAGGCAGGCATAAATTCAGTCAAAACACAATCAGCTTTCTTTCCCCATCTTTGTATTTATCACAGGCAGAAAATTTCCTGCTCCCAAAACAGAGATGAACAGTTTCTAAGCCTCATCTGCAAAGGATGCTCACTGTTTCCAGTGGCATAACTGAGGCAAAAACTCCAGAAAATCCTTCATGTGCATATCCTCATGGCAGAGAAAAATGGCTCATTCAGTTTTCCTCAAGCTATTTCCTACATTCTATTAGGTTAAAAGAAGATGTGAGAACACAAATATAAGGCCTAATACTGATTCCCAGCCCCAGCTTACACCTGGATAATCTCTATTTAAAGAAGCACTCAATCTCAGGAATTGCCTGTTATCTTTTACACCAAAAACCTGAGGAATGGATAGACTTATCTGTGGTGAAAGACCAATAATAAAAAGAAACAAATGGTCTTCTGGTAGATTTTATTCACAGACATTCTGGGGACACTGATGAAGTTACTACTTCCCTGGGCTTTGTGAAACCAGGCAAGCAGTTCTTCATATCCATAATTAATGAATATCTGTGATTATTAAGAAGATATTTTCAAATATACTGTCTTTTGAAAAGGAAAAATCATTTTCTCTTCTTCCTTCCACTTTTCTGGTTGATTCTTTTACATCATTCAACAACCTTGAAAGGGTAGATATTGTTAATTCAAATATGAACAGTAGAAAGAATAGTAATTTTATTTATTTGATCTGCTCTTTCTTCAAGCTCAGCACCTTGCCATCTCTCATAGGTAGATTGCACATGAGAAAATCAGTAATATGACAGTGCACTACTATCACTGCTTAAAATTCTATCTGTCCTCACTTATTTATGTGACTTTGCAGTCTGCCAGTAGGTCTCAGAGTCCATAAATRTGCACAGATCCTCCCAGAAAATGCAAAAAGTGCATTGTGCAACATTTTGGTTTCACAAGAAAGGACACCTGAGATTTCTGCCCAGGCCCTCTTCTCCATGACTCTGACAAGGTTTATGTGAAAAACAGCCTTGCACCAGCAATGACTGGAACCATCCCAGAGGATGATCAGGGGTGTTCTGGGCCATGCCATCCTGAGTCTCTCTTCCACTGCCTAYGTATTGTGAATGCAAGGCAGGGGGCATGCATTGCCATCAGTGTGTTGGAGATGCCTTGTCTCAAACCTGGACATATTATACTTGTCAGAGAAAGAGCTTGGAGTGCTCTCATGGATTAGCATCATCTGACAACTAAATRCCACACAACTGCTCACTCATTTCTCCCTCATGCCTACTTCTCCCCAGTAGGGAGGAGAATCTGAATGAAGAGGTAAATATCTGTTATGGTTTCAGCTGTGGTAGAGTTAATTTCTTCTCAGTAGCTCTGGCATTGCTGTGTTTTGGATTCCAAATGAGAATGGTGTTCATAACACACTGATGTTTTGGTTTGTTGCTAATTTGTGTTTATCCTAAGTCAAGGACTTTTCTTCCCCTCGTCTCCTGCTCTGCCAGTGAGGAGATAAAAAACCAAACTGGGAGGAAACATAGCTGGGACAAGCGACCCAAACTGCCCAAGGGATACTCCACATCACTGAAGGTCATGCCCAGTATATAAACTGGAGAGGGTTACTCAGAAGGGGGGGCCAGTCTGGGGGAAGGGGGGTCTGGCATCRATCATCAGGTGGTGAACAATTGCATTGTGCACCACTTGTTTTTCCCTTTTTTTATAATTATTATTATAATGTATTGTCATTACTGTGTTTTCCTTTATCTACAAGTGTTGAACTATTCTTGCCTTAACCTACAAGTTTTACTTTGATTCTCCTCCCCATTCCACAGGGGCAGCAGGGAGAGAAGGGGGTGAGCAAATGGCTGTGTAGTGCTGACTTTTCAGCTGGGCTTAAACCACGACAGCCTCCTGGGCTGAGATGAAACAGTATTATAAGTGAAACAAAAATGTAACTATACAATAATAGCCTAGTAGTAGTAGTAGTAGTAGTAGTAGTAGTAGTAGTAGTTGTTGTTGTTGTAGTTGTAGTAGTAGCAGTAGCATTAACAGTAATGAAAAGGAGAGGGAGAAAGGGAACCCAAGATAAATGACGCACAATACAACTGCTCACCACCCCCTAGTAGATACCCAGCCTGTCCCTGAGCAGAGATTGGCATCTTTTCCAGGGAACTCGAAGCAGTTTATGTACTGCACATTTTTCTGTGGTATGGAATATGCCTTTCTCCAGTTGGGGTCACCTGTCTTGGTTATCCTCCCTCCCAGCTTCTTGTGCACCTCTTCACTTGCAGAGCAYGGAAACTGAGAAGTCCTTAGGGTAAACATTACTCAACAACAACAACAACAACAACAAAAACATCAGTGTGCTGTTGAAATTATAGTAAATTCAAATACAGCACTATACCAGCTACTAAGAAGAAAATGAAGTCTATCCTGGCTGAAACTAGGACAGACAACAACAACAACAACAAAAACATCAGTGTGCTGTTGAAATTATAGTAAATTCAAATACAGCACTATACCAGCTACTAAGAAGAAAATGAAGTCTATCCTGGCTGAAACTAGGACAGGCACAGGTTCTGTCTGACACGCAGTCCAGACAATAAAGAGTGAGCTTTAGCAGGTGAGAAGAGCCATAAGAGAAGGCAGATACACCAGACATTTCTGTCACATTTTTGCTGGATGAAGCAAATGAAGCAACAGTGGTTTTTTTTTTCTTGAGTCCAATAAAAAATGATGGAAGRACATATAATCTCAAAGTAACTGCTTCCACTGCAAAATAAACAATTACTATTAAATTTAAATTAGTCTGATATAAATCTATGCTCAGTCAAACCAAGAATATCCAGTCCGGTAAGTTGYATTTAATTATATTATGCCCTTAGATTTTTCCAGTGTAGTTCTCATCTCAGTTTCCTTTGCTTTTCAAAGTGTCAGTGAAATTTTTGCAACACACTGTATTCAGGGAAGAACTTCCACTGGGGAAACTATTTAAATAATTTTGTTATGTCTTTCCATCTGTTGGTCCAAGTGTACACACAGTTTCTACCAAATATGAAGTAAACAAACTGCTGCATCTGTCCAAGGCTATTTTGCAAACTTAACCATGTCAGTATAGRCTTCTGAAGTACTCAGATGAAATAAGCTGTTTAAGTATGAATTCTTATATTATCAGTTATTGAGATGTTCCAAAACAATCTGGTTTATACAGAGAATAAAATGTGCCAGAATGGGAGTTAAACAACACAAGAGCCAAGTGAGCTGAGAGTCACACTGACCTGCAACCTCCTAACCTCTAATAACCTGCAGGGACAAATCCATGGGCTGTCCTGTCATGAACCAAGCACTCCTTTGTTTTTCAACTCATTTACACTTAKGGGTTCTGAGAGCTTCTGAGTTAAAAAGTTCCACATCTGCACAGTGGAAAACAGACTTCTGGGTGCTTCAGGGACTCCTATTACTTTGCTGCCCTTTAGCTCCAGAACAGCTTCCTATTTGCCCTYCTTGCTGCCTGTGGTTTACAGGTGTCACTGCCTGCCTCTTAAGACTACTWATTTTCTGGCTGATAATTTGTTCATTGCTCTGTTCTTCTTTTGTTTTCCCCCATGCAATTAGGAGACTTGGACTTCTGGCAATACTACAGCAGACCCTACACCATGATGAGCACAAAGCAGATTAATTTCTGACTTCTCTCTTCTGATAGCTTCTCAAAAGGTTTTTGCTGAGGCCTGTTTTGTACACCTCTGCGCCCCTGTCAGAGACTCATCTGTGCCATCTGGTACTTGGTCCTCCAGGGACTCCTGTAGACTTGTGAGGCACCATGATCTTTCTCACACATTTAACAGAGTGCATTCTTCCGCCTTAATTACCAGGACATCTGGAGGAAAAATAAATGTTTTCATATGAAAAAATTATATTCCTGAGAATTCATGACCACACAGCTAGCATCTGGGGAAATCACTCTCTTTGGGACAGCCTCTTGGGTATGCGGTTAGCATCTGCATGGGAATGTAAGCTGTCCTTCTAGAGGAATCCATGGATTTGGGGCTGGTCTGCAGGGAACTGTGGGGAGCCAGCTGGTCTGCCCAGGTCCAGAGCCACCTGATGAGGGTCCTATTCTTGGTTTGGCATTCTGTGCCATCATCAAGCAGTCTCCTACCTTTGTGGTTTCCAGGCCAGCCATGTGAGTGTGTGTTGGAATTGCAGTTCCTGGAAATAGTGACCAAATGAAAACTTGCTAGATGGGCTGGGGATGAAGGGCCATGAGACTCTGTATAAAGCATGGAGCTGCCTGGTCCTGGGATGCCAGTCCAGTTTGTTCCCAGCAGGCAGGGACTAGCTGAAGCTGCACCAAGCAGATTACCTGTGCTTACCACATGCCAGCTCTTTCCAAGACCTCTCTGTGCTTGCATAGGTCTTTCTGAGCACTGGATTTCCTAGAAGCATATCTAGATGAAGAAGATCTCCAGGTACAGCTCTCCAGTCCAGCACATAGCTGCATGGGACGGTCCAAGCAATTAATGCAGTGAAGGGCATCCATGTTGCCAWGTTTCCTGCTCGCCTTCCAAAAAGTAAAGTGSCCTGATAMGTAGGAAATACACAGTCCAGCCCAAAGATATGACCCTGATGTAAGCAACCCATCAGATAAATGYTGGGAGCAGTTCATTGCATAGCAAGGGCTGAGTCTGATGTGTCCTGAGAGCCAAACTGACTTGCAAAAAACCACTGGAAACCAGGGGGAAGTGTCACCCCTGACGCTGTAAGCAGAGACTCTTGCACTGGGTTAGCTGGGTCTGAATTTCATTCTGGTCCGGGGATCCAATCACTGTCCCCGGGGCTTTGCCCTCTGGCAGTGCGTGGGCCCTCACCATGTGGAAAAGGTCCCTTCCTCCCACCTTTCTTTGGGGCTTCCTGTGCTCTCGGGGGGATCCCGGTGGCCACCGCTCCCCTTCAGCGCCGGTGCCCGGCTCGGTCTGAGGGGGACGAGGGAAACGGGCGGAGGGGGCGGAGCAGAGATGGCTGGCAGATCTGATTCCCGTGCCTGACAGATTGCAAAGGCCACGGCAATCCGGGGGGGGAGCACATGGGAATAGGGAGGATCCCCGGGACCTTGGCGCGGTGTTGTTCTAGCCCTTAAAAAACAAACAAAAAAAACCCAACCAAAAAATACAACCAAAAGAAACATGACAACCGTACGAAACCAAGACATAAAAAATAAACAAACAAACAAACAAGCAAACGCACACAAAAAAAAGCCGTCTAAAAGTGAAACAAGACCTCTTGTCCTCCGTGCCTCGGCAGGACAGTGGAGCGGGGTCCCGCATCCCGAGGCGGTGGGCGCTGGGTGCCGGGGGCTGGGGCRCTGAGCTCACCCCTCGGGGGCGAAATTAAGTCCCAGCCTGGCGCTCCTGGCCCGCGGAACCCGGGCGGAGGGAGGGCGACTAATGCCGCTTAGAAAGGCCAGATTTGTCCGCTCCCGGCTCTCCGGTGCGGCGGAGGACAGCCGCGGCACCTCCCCGGTGACGGCCGCACCGGGCTCCGCGGGCAAAGGCGGCGGCCAGCGACMCCGGGGCTGGGATTGTGTTCTCCGGGAACAAAACGGGAAGCAAACGTCGGCGGCAGTCGGAGGGGACATCTTTTTTGTCGCTTCGGACAAAATGCAAATAAACGCCGTAGCCCGAACTTATCAAGTGATCTTCGTGACCGAGCGTTTCTCACTGTGTGTTCGGTTTGTTTTTCCAGGACCTAAGCAATTTTTAATGTACTATACACTTCCCGCTTAATCCCCCTCGTTTATTATATAATTACGGTTTCAAAGTGATTATGTAATTAAAATCATGTTTCACTGCAGCGTACTTCAAAAGGAAGGCAAACTTCCTTAGCATTATTTGCCGGTGATGTCATAATTTCCCTGTGATATTTAAAATAAATACATTAGTCCAAGAATTCTAAACATGTCTGAAAGTATATAATGGAATTGATTGGCATAAAGCAACGGTGAAACCTATCACTAGTTTAATATATTTCTATGCTCCCATGCAGTGTAAATTATAGGATAATGGGGTGCAGGCGATGGTAAGCTCTGTTTATATAATCCATTTCTTCACACAAGTTCCCATTGCTTTTCCTTCCCTTTGCTGTATGTGGTGGTTCTCTGATCCTACTGACCTCAGCCATGTGTTTTCACTTTTTCTTCTGATCTCAATTCCATGACCAGCGGGGAATAAAATACAAATTGAATAGTAACCATTCACAGGCCACTCTTTTCAAACTGTTGTTAAGCCTTCTTTGTCTTGTCTAGCAATTGATAGATAAATGTGTCGTATTTTACCCAAGTCTTTCTTCTCTCCTTGTAAAGCTTTGTTGCCCCAAGTTCCTTAGTCCATCTTTCTCTTTTTCTTTCTAAAGAAAATCATTTCATCAGGGCTTGTCACCGAAAGGGACCGTTCCCTTCATTGGCACTACAACGGGCGATGGTTAAGCAGCGGAATTGGACAAAAATATCAGAAGGGGGAAATAAAGGAATTCCCCCAACATTTGGTCAGATCTATTCCCAGCACGACTGGAGGTTAATTTTAAATTTGACTTGTTTCTTCTGTACACGGTAAATAAAGTGCTCCCTGGGCTGCACGAAGTTSCTTTCTGAAAAGGAGAAAGTTAAGTACTCAAAAAGGGAAGAAAATAATAATAAAAAAGCCCTCGTCTTTTCCCTCTGCATGTCTCTTTTATTTCAAACCTGCTTTCTGTGCTCTCAGGCGGGGCCGATGCTGTTTATTCAGCTTTTCTTGACAATGAAAAGCAACTAAGAGAAGTTTAAACGATCTCCTGTTATTTTGGGGCTTGTTTTTCCAGCGATCTTCTCCCGGGCTGCTTCTTTGGGGATTAAATGCAAAAGAAAATAATTTGGAAACCCATAGAGAGAAACATGTCATCAATCCCATGCCCTTTATTTGATAAAAAAAACAATTGTTGTGAAGGTTTCTTCCGTGATCATCTAAACTGCAAACCAGCAGTGGTTATAATTATTACCAAACTGCCAACACGCTGAAGGCAATCTAAGATAATTTAGCATATATATTTTTAAAATAGCTTCGTTTAAATGCCCGTTTTTTTTTTTTTTTCCTTTTTTAAAGGCTTACTCCACTTCTATTGCAACCCGGGGTTTAGCTATTAACAACTGYTTTAAAAGCGGTGGTTAAGAAGAGGGATCTTTTGTTGTGCCCCTTTTTGAAGAACTCCTGCTCATAAGCAAACATTTTGAAGAGTGCATCGGTCTCTAATCAAAATAATCCAGATTCTTGTGTGAAAGGTAAATATTTTGCAACCACATTACTGGAGCTGAAATAACTAAACAAGTCAGACACCGAAATTAGCAACGTGGTGAAGTGTGGGCAGTGAGAGAGCTGCAAGACGGAGAAGAGATCCTCTTAACCTGMCAAAAGCTGTAGAGTGTTTCTTCAGTGGAAAACGCTGCAGTGAGGTTTCGAAGGAAATGCAACTTAGCAGAAAGATAATTTTCGAAATTTTTCTGGAGACAATGACTGTCTGAAGCGAAGCTGTGTACCTGTAAAACGAGCCCCTGTGTATCACATGCTTCATATTAAACTTTCATGCAGTTTTCCCTCGCTGTTTTTTTCCAGCTAAAGGGTTCTTATAAACTTTCCTTCGTTTATTTAAGTCTGGTTTTCATTGCTGCAGTTTTGCATGGTTTGCCTTTGTTTAGTTTATTAACCCACAGGGTTACTTTAACTAAATATTTGGGCTGAATACTTTGGGGTTGGATTTCAACGTTTTCTAACAAAATTACTGAGTTTTTTGAAGCCACACAGAGAACTCTGTGTTGACTTTATTAGTCAATTTAACAGGCTATAAGGAAAATAAAAATAAGAAACATACTAGTGTATSCCCTCCAGTGGGGATTGGGGTTGAAACCGGTCTCTTATTTAGCTTTTCAGATGCCATCGAGGCTGCGTTAACTTTGCTAACGTTTTAACAGAATTGTCAAATGTACAGCGCCTCTGCTCTGCCGAAGCCTCGCGTGGTGCCCGATGTCGATCACGGAGGTATTTTTAAGCCCCCCACGAAGGGGGGGGAAAAAAAAAAAGTACCTCTCTTTGTTCTTGTTGCTTCCACGCCTCGGCCGAAGGGTGAGGGATAGCCTGRCCGCGGGGGAGGCACGGCCAGGGAGGCGCGCCCGGCCCCGGAGGGAGCCCGGGGGGACCGGGAGCAGCTCTGCTGCGGCACCGAAAAGGGTCCGGGGGCTGCGGACTCGAACTGAGTCCGTCCCCTTGTGCCACCTGGGGAACATTCCCCACCCCACATCCTGGCAGACTCTCCTGCAGCCTCCCGTTGGGGCTAGCATGCTTATTTTTGGGTGTTTCTTGTTCAGTTTAATTTAGTTTAGTTTAGTTCTGTTTTTAAAAGCAATTGCCCTGGTGCCTGACKGGGACAGAAAGCAAGTGGTTAGCCGGGGGATATAGGCACTTGGAGAGAGAGTGAGCTGCAGGCARTCGTGTGTTGGAAACAAGCAGCTCTTCTACAGAAAGAAACAGAAATCTCCCTGGCGTGGTGTCACTTGCCAGGGTTGTAGGACCCCCCGAGCAAAAGCAGGGTGGCAGCAAGCTGGCCAGCTGTTCAGTGCAGTGCACTGTCAGAAGGAAACCAGGGACTCCTCCAAGATACTGCTGTGGATACCAATCACCAATCCATAAAGGAACCCTTCCATGCCTGTGGATTTTCCTTAGGGCACACATCTCTCCCAGCAAGTAACTGTCCAGTGCTGTGCTGCGCACATCACAGGGTGCCCCGCAGATGGGTCCAGCCTTTGAACAGCGTACTTCTATCATTTACRGGCTAATAACATCTCCTGGTGAGAATTCCCTGCATGGGGAATGGTAAGTGGGGAGAGGTAAGGAGCTTACAGCTCCCTTTTCCAGTGGGGATCTGCAGAGGTAGATAACCTCAAACCTCAAGAAAGACAGAGGAAGGGTAGAAGATACTAGATACTAGAAGTGTGGAGATACTACAACAACAAGACATGAAAGCTAGTCTGTGGATGTCTACTTCCTTAGAAAAACAAGAGCCAACAGAAATATGCAAAGAGGGAAGAGGAAGGGGCCAAATTGGTAAGGAACCTTGCAGGGCATCCTTGAAGGAATCAATAGAGACAAAAGCAGTCTTTGTCACCATCACMGAAAAAGACATTGAAGCTTCCAAAATGCAAAACACCACAAACCAAAGTGAGAGATATACCTGTRTGGGTGAAAGAGAAAACCCATGTGTAAAATCTGGGTGGGCATAGCCAGGAAGCCAAAACCTGTAGAAAAGCCCAGTAGGTCTGTGGTCAAATACTGGAGGGACAGTCCAACATTTTAGAAAAAGCAGCTGTGTGGTGTTAGCACCCAGTAATCACTCTAATGACTTTGAATCTCCGACTTAGATTTTAAAGAGTTACATGAACCCCAAGATAGATGTGCTAGTGCATCTAACAGGAAGATGTGCCTTCACTTGTTTTAGGAAGTCCTCAATGAGATCTAGGAATGAAAATGCAGAACTCTTGCAATGCCTCTCAATTGTAAATCAGGCTATCCACAATGACCAACAATAACCCAGAAACAAATGTATGTCATGTCTTGTCAATGGGATTAATTCAGTGTAAAAATGAAGCTGTCACTTCTGATAGAGCAGCTTACTGCCAACACGCAATAGTGGACCCAGAGGTTGTCCACTGCTCTCTGGATAATAAAATGTGAATATGTAACTCCTTAAAACATGTCCCAATCCATATCATCAATGTAACATTGAGATGCTTTTTCCGACACTAATATGAGAGAGTAAAAGAGGAAGTACCATCTTCAAATATTATTATATATTTTTGTTTTACTTACTTGCCATAGCATCTTACAAAATACTTCGTGGTCTCTTGAACAGAAAAGGGCAGCACAGAAGGTCTGTGTTAGAGTCAGGCTTAGGATTCAGAAGAAATAAAAGCTTGGAGCTTAGCTAATAGTGAAGAAATAGGACAACTAGAAAAGGCTAAAAAAATGTTTTATCTGTTAAGTATTGCTTTTATTTCTTGCTATCATAAGTGATCTTGAAGTACTATTATTCCAAAACAATAAAATTACTGTATTAAAACCAGAATTTCTAGATCTCGGAATTTCCAGCAGCAGTGTTTTATTTCACTATGTAATAAGAAGATACAAATTGTTAGTKTTTTGGAGAAGTTCCATGTTTTCCTTCACTCTAAGGAGTCAAATCTGAATAATCATTGGTCATATCTCAGTCTGAAATGTGCTGAAATGTGGCAGCAGTAAGCAGTGAGAAGAGCAAATGGGCTAGAGAAACCCGGATCAAATGGGGAAAAGARAATTAATTGGGAGAGGAACGGGTTAAAAGATGAAACAGAGTAAAAATGTCATGATGAAAAAGGCACCAAAGACAAAAGTTGTCTGCAGTAGCTGTGCAGACAATAATCACTTCCATCACTTTATTCCCCATTGGACATGCAATAGAGAAAAATCATTACTAAGTCTCCACTTCTGACTTGRTGCTATCAAAATCTTTAGATTTTCATCTTGTTAAGTATGTGATATTACAAAACTCTTAGTCCCAGCTCTCAGCTGCAGTTCCCTGCTTTGCAGGGTCCTGAAAGACATACTTCAGCTCTGACTTTGTTCAGTRTGTTAAATCCAACTGCAGCCAACTTTAATTAACAAAGGAAGAAAGGGTGAACCAATTATTAGTTGACAGATCTCCCTGCCTGTCATGTTGGAGATCACCTTCAATGGCTATAGGACAAGAATGAAAAAAGAAAGAGTTTAGCACTTATTATATATAGGACTGAAGATATAGCTTCATGATACTGTGTATTAATTTTTATTTYTGATCTGAAGGATGGCCATTCATATCCCTTGGCACTGCAAGCAGTATTAAAAAAAAAACCTAATGGTAAAAACCACCCCACAGCAGAACTAAACCCACACACAATAATAATAAATTACATAATTACATAATTATCCAGTAATTTGAAGCAGTGATATACAGCCCACAAAATACAAATCATTCCCACACCCCCAGTTTTATTTCTGTGTGTGTTAAATGTGCATATGGAGGAATGATAGACACTGTGTGTATCCAACATGACAGAGCACTTATTCTTGGACACAGAATAGAGTAAGATATCAGATTTGAATGCCATTAGTCTTTTCCTGCAGCAAACTGGGGAGATGAGGACTCAGGCCTACCCTAATTAAAGATGAGGAGTGGTACTGTGCATTTTTTTCTAATGAATATTTTAGAGTGTTGAATATCAAAATATTCAATAAGATAAGTGCTTAAATATTTGTTATGTAGAAATTTGGTTTAAATAATGAAGAAGAATAAATGGTAGAAATATTGATGTGATGCAGTTTAAAAGGTGGATGGGATTGACTGTCAGATGATCTGTGTGTGGTGACTCACATGGTGGCTATTTCAAAACAAGAGAGACGTTTCATATGTGTGCCATGTCATCATTGATACTTACCATATTTTATGTGCTAGTGGTCTTGATCCTTTTTAGAGGTTTCTATTGTTGTGGGCACTTGAGGATGTGGAGTAATAGACAATCTCTGCAATTCAAATTGAGAAGCCAGATGTTGAGTTAGATGGGACATCAGGACACAGAGAGGTAAACAGACCTCCCCAAGAGTAGGCAGCAGCTCAGGGCTGCTTTCCAGTATGGGTATTTCTTTATTTGTCCTCACAGTAAAAGCCATTTTTTTTTTGTTTGTGAAAGCTAAAATGAACTGTTTGTGTAGCAAAACACAAGAGGAAGCAATGCACTATTTCTGCAACTGGCTTAGGAGAAGAGGTATAGAGGTGTAGAGGACTAGACAGATGCAAATGCTGCCTGCTGTGAGTGTATGCCAGTGTATTCAGCACTACAGCTCACAACTGTGACACCAGCATAACCACCTTTATGCGAAATATTTATGTGCACTGTCACTGTGCCTTCTTGTAATAATATTTTGTAAGATGGAGGGCCCATATRTTTGTGTAAACACATATATGCACAGAAGTACTCAAGTGTTACTACAGTCATCAAGGAAAATGCATACTGTTCTAGTTCCTCCAGGTTTGTCTGGGTTGTAACACTCAGAGAGGCATTTGAGAGAAACATTTGTGTCTAGGTATGTTTCAATGACTGGGAAGGAAATGAGTGTCTAAAGACAATGATAACACCATGACGTCAAGCACTAGTGTTATCTGTGAGAGAATATTTGATTCTCATATGTTTTAGATGTACTTAATAAGAAACTACTGTGTCAAAAATTATGATATAGGAAATACTTTATACAGATTTGTTATAGAAATTACATTTGTCTGCAAAAAGCTTATATTGACTGTCTTGTACAAAATCAGAGATGACTGTCTGATCCTGTAGTACAGCATAAGTACCCTGTTCACTTGAAWAAAAACCAATTCACTGAACTTCTAGTAAGAGACTGTCACTATATTTGTGTARATATGTATTTATGTAGTCCAAAAGTCTGGCAAAATAATTTCAACTACTGGTTACAGATTTTTATCTTTTCTATTCTAGAAATTGGTGCTGATTTGAATCAATAATCTGTGGYGTACATTGGTGTTATTTTCTTCTTGGTGCTACCAGGAGTCTGCAAAAATCCTCCTTTGTCTCTTTTAAAGGTCTTCATTTAGGAGAAGAAAAGTCTAATGATTTTCAACATATATTTCCTTCATGATGTGAATGATAGGCCTAGCATTGCTCTGTTATACCTAAGTGAAATGCAGTCACTTCCTAGTGCAACAACATATTTGCAAGTACAGTGCAGTTTAAAACTTGTGAGGATATATGAAATAGTCTTCCTATTAAATCTGAAACATAAGGGAAGACACAGTGAAAGTTCATCTGTGTCAGCTCATGCCCATTTGCACAGTGCTGTCCCATCTATCCTGGCTTTTAAGTTAACTTCATGAACACAGACAAAGTTAGATACCTCCATGTTTTCTGAGCTCAAATACTAACAAAAGACAGCATTATCCTCCTGTTCTTTCAGGACCTGGTGCTGAAAACCATCACCATCCTGACTGACAGAACAATTAGCGTTGTCAGCAGAGAAAATAGTCAGCGAACCAACTGAAGGCCAATGTGTTTATTTTCCCACTCAGAGATGTAGTCTTCCCAGGTGGAGATTCTGAAAACATTCCTGCTAAAGCTGACATAGTTTTTACTTCAGTGAGGGATCGGTCTACCCTGAACAGGAAATTAATCCAAACATTTAAGAGAAAGCAATACAAGCTGCCCTGAGTGCAGGAGACGTACAGCTATGCCACTGTCTCCACATGGACAAAAATACCTCCTTTTGAGAATATTGATTTTTTCTGGTTGGTTGTTTTCCAAGTTGACCACATTTGAAAGATGAAAGAAGATAGTGACTGTAAGGTTAGAAAAAAACTGTATAAGGCAGCATGAGGTAATAGCCTATCAGACAAGACTTGTAAGTGGCATCACATGCCCCTTAAGTTACAAAATGAACTCAGAGTCCCTTGTTTTCTTCACGTTATAGACATACTGCCTTGTTTTTCTTCAGTTTCCAAATACCTCTTTGTATAAACAGCATACTACAATTAACAGCACCATGTCTCCTGTCTGTTTATGAAATGTACCTTTTYTATTGAAAATTAGTGTGCAAATTTTCTTAAAATCAGTTCAGCTAACAAAGCTAGCTCTCTTTCTGCCACAAAACACACTATTTCTTAAGATATTTCTCTTAGACGATGTCACAGATGATAGCAGAGAAACAACACAGGACACAACAGAAGTTTCAGCCTTCTTTTTTTTATGCCTGTCATTGGGATACTGCAGTATAAGTGAATGCTCTGTGGTGTACTGGTTTTATTTTTAGAAGTCCTATCAAATGCTAGAAGTTGCCATCTGTATCAGCAAGGATGAAGTAATTTTCCCATGGGTATTCTGAATGGAAGTAATAGCTAGAAGGAGATACATCCGTGTGTAAAAATGTAAACCGTTTAACCTGCAAAACACTGAAATTTTGCAATAACTTGTACTGATCATTTTTCAAGACAGGCCCATACAACAATGGGGAAGGGGGATGTACAAAAAAGAGAAGGGCTTCCACAAGCACAGCCCCTACCAGAGCATATATTTGGTTGAAATCCTGAACTCTTAACAGAAATCCTAAGTAGTCAGCCCACCTCCATGAGCACATGAAGAAATAGACAATATTAGCTGGAAGAGTTTTATCTACAATACAGTACAGCACAAGTRCAGGAGAGGAAAAGGCAGATGAAGATGTTACCATAAGCAGTTGGTGCCCCTGYGCTCCAAACCCAACACACACAGAGTGCCCCCTAAGCCCCTTCTTCCTTCCCCTTCTGCATCAACTTTGGCAGAAAAGCCTTCTTCATTTAGTGGAAAAATCTGCTACAAAGGTTTCTGAAACATTATTAAACAAGAAAACATTTTTTTCTTCTCTCTTGTGACAGCTATCAGATATTTTGTGTCACAGCTGTGTTTCAAGAGTGCAAAAAACTGATTAAAAAACCCATTGTACATGGGGCAATGCTCATGTTTTAAGACTGATATGAAACAACAGAACAGCCTGTGCTGGTGGTGCCATTCTTGGGGACAGCAGGCATTTAAATGAGGGGAGAGGGGCATTATGTGCAGGTCAATGGGAAAAGAACCCACAGCCAGGAAAACAATGGAGCTGGACAATGAATGGTCCATCTTGCAGGGGACCATTCCTATGGTAAGCAGCTCAGTGGCACTGGATGACACGACCTCATGTCGTGCCTCTCCGGATCGCAGAAGTCTCGTCTTCGTCCAAGCCCAGGGAAGCAGAGTGAAGCACATTTACACAAGTCTTTAACTCCAGGACAGGARCAAAGATCTGTGCTGGGTTAGTTAAGAACCCGCTATCCAGGTAAAGTAATTTACYGGCCTGAGAACTGGGGGATGCTGCTCCACTACTGTGAGCTAAAATTCAGTTTTGTAATCTGAGGCTTAATGCGTGACTCGTGACAATAAGCCCTTGCTGTACTCATGGTATCATCCTGGGAAATGATGCATCTGGGTCAATGGCTGAGCCTGCATTTGCTTTCTCAGGACTGCTGCTATGTGACCTGAGAGTGGCAGGATCAGGGAACCAGCATGGGGGGCTGGAAGGGACCGTAATCCCAGGGGTACAGCTGTGGTAAAGGCRGAGCCTTTCTCTACCTCAGGTCCAGGCTGGACTGTGGAATGTGGGAAAGAGCCTAGTGTCATGTCCAGAACAAAGCAAACAGAACTTAAACTGGAAGAATCATGTGGCCTGCCTGACAGCTAGGTTAGGGACTGGGACAGGATTAAAGGATCTCCTCTCCTGTGCCTTCCAATGCCCTTCATTGCTAGTGCCCTTAGCCCTCCTCTTCTTGCTTAGAAGCAGCCAATGATTTTCAAATCTCCAGCACTCAGAAAGCCAAAATCCCCCAGAGTCAAGTTGTATTGTTAGCATTCACATCCTGTTTGAAATGCAGTTCAAGCTCGCAGCAGGATGTTTCTGTCACTCCAGTGCTTCAGTCACTTGCAATTGTCTGTAACCACACTTCAGATGCCCAGTTTCAGTCTTGTGCTGGTCCTGTGTCTGTGGCGAGGCCTTTGCAGGAGACTGACATTTCAGGGCATGGCAGGGATGCCTGTAAGTACAGGSTGACAGTCCAAGGAGGCTTCTGCACTGTGTCACAGTGGGAGTGCCTGCGACCAGAATGGTTCAGGGCAGGGTCTCTCTTGCAGGTGATTTGTGCACAGGGTGAGCCAGGTCCCCGGGGGTGTTAGTTTAGTAGATGGATATGGATGTGACTGGAGCTCATGATGAGCTTCAAGCAGGTAAAGAGAAGTCCAAATCTGGTGAGCGTCAAAGTAAAAAAAGCATGTGAGTTTAAGACACTTTAYGGTAGAGAGCAGAGGCTTCTGGAGGACATTCAGGAACAATGATTTCCAASTGTTAATGTAGGCCAGGAGTGAAAGCATCTAATCCAGAGCACCACAGGTCCCTGGAGGATGGTAGAGAAGTGCTGAAGGCACAAGAAACCCAGCAATTTTGCTGAAGTATTTCCCATGCTATCAAAGGATTTCCCATTCAACCTTCCCATTTTGATTTTGAGCAACTGTGATGGGAAAAACTCAGAGAAACAAGTGGGAGCAAAGTCGCCACAAGACCTATGAGTCCTGTCAAATCTCTAGTGTTAAGAATCCTTCCTGCAGATGAGATTCTCTTTCTTACATTAGTGTGGCAAAATCCTGCTCTCTCCCTCTCTGTCTCCAGTGGTAGCTGCAGCTGCCACCCAGCTGTGCTAATCCAGCTGTGCCTTGCAGTGCTGTCCTGGGCAGTGGGAGTCTGCAGCAGAGTGCCACTGCTGTTGGTAAGTCTCTGAGCTGGGCTCTGCCCTCCACACTGCTCTGTTAGGCAGAGCATCCACAGGCTGCAGAGTGTGCAGTGCAGGAGATCAGACCTCTGTACACCTCACCAATGTGGTTTTGCAGAAGCTAATTTATTGTTTACAATAAGCAACAGTTATAGATTCTAGCATGCATATTCACACAATCACACATTATTTGATTGGATTCTCTGCCTTGTCCACAAGGCCGGCATGCACCCCCTTAGGGCACCTAATTGGTCAGAGTCCATCACCACTCCAAGCCCACTTTTATCTGAGGTTTGCATTCTTGGTAGTTAGTTTCGCAGGCTCTTCGTTCGTATCTTAGTCCTGCTTTTGCCTCAGTGGCCTTGGTGAATTCCGGAGGGTCTGAATAACAAGACTGCAGGTGTCCTGATAAGATTACAAGGAGTTTGGATGGTACAGAGAATGRCCTAACAAGTGCAAATACATTGCTACAGTGCAGCTCTTCTCTCTTCTCCACAATTTGTCRTGATGTGTCAGCTCTCCAAGCTACATCATCTCATGCTCTTGGAGGGAGGTTAGCACTGGAGATGTCTGCTTTGGGGATTTGGGTTGTACTTTTCCCCAATAACTTTCTCTGTAGAGATAAAGTGGAGTGCATTGTCACTAAAGAGATAAAATGAGAGGCTTTAGTAGCTCAGCATATGCACSTGGTCTGTGCCTGTCTGAGGTATGGATACATTACAAGCATAAACCATGCTTTGATGCTCATGGAATTTGCTTGATATTCAGTTCTCGTGCAAGATATGTGCTTCAGAATCTAGTTTCATTTCTATGTRTTACACACATTTTTAGCCATGATGGGCAGGAAAAAAATTATTAGAAGGGTAACCAAGTGTAAATCTTTGTCATGCTGACGTCGCAGGCAGCCTGGGAAAGAGCTCTGAAGTGGGTGAACTGTCTCRTTCATCTCAACAGGTTATTATCTTAGAGGCTTTCAGTTTAAAAGCATAAAAGCCAATGCTATTAATGGCTTGTTCCCTGCCTATGCTAGCAGGAGGCTGTAGCGAACACAGCCTGAAATCACTCTGTTCATTGCTCAGAGAGCAGTCATGGCCCATCTCTGTATCTCAGCTTTTGCCTTAAATTGTGGGCCTTCTAAGCARTTAATGCACTTTCTTCCATTCCAGCATCTGTCAAGCACAGACCAGACCACCAGAAGGGTGCCCAATTTCCTACACAAAGATTGTGTTTCCTCTGTTAGGTGGCTGGCGCACAGAAACTTCATCAGCTGGACATTGAGGGGTAAAAGGTGCACACAGGGCTAAGGTAACCCTCTTTGGATTTTGATGGGACAGACAAGGAGTGCTCACGCCTTCAGGGCCAGTGAAGACAAATGGAGGTATTTTCCTCACTGCCTCTTGGGTGCTGTCTGGGTGCACACCTAACCAGCATGAGCATGGCAGCAGGAGAGCAGGCATGCTGCAACAGGGACCTGACTCTGATCTGTAGTGCAGAGGCTTCTTTAGAAATACTGCACTGATCCTCTCCCAAGCAGTTGTCATATTTCTCTGACAACATAYTTTGATGCTGCTGTAYAGTTCTTTTATTCTTATATTCAGCACTTTSATCTTCAGMTGGAACCTGATRGAGGAACTGAATGTTAGTCCATTGACAGGGAGGCTGCWGTTTATGCTYCTAATATGTCACCCCTCCCCAGTCCCCACATTTCAAGCCGCAAAGCTGCCATTGGCATTTCTGCTCTGTTCTTCTTAGAGTGCCACAAACTCCTGGGTCTGTGCAGTGACACTTCAACACCCTCTTCGGGAGCAGGGAGAGAGGGATCAGTGAAGAATAGCAGAAGGCAGGGGACAGAGCAACTCTGGAGAGGTGCTAAGGGGTAAAAGGAGACTAYTAAAGATCAAAGTACTGCACTTTGAGCAGAGAACATAAGATACAGGAGAGTGGCAGTGGAAAAGGAGAAGAGCCATCAAGGGCACACATAGCTGGGGTCTGCTTGATACTTTGCTTTCCATCCCAACCACAGGTATAATTAAAAGCACAGTTTGGTTCTGGCTTCSTTTTGCTCATTTTCTTTTTCTAGACCTGTTGCACAAGTTACACATGTAAAGCATTTGAAATAACAAGGCACAAGAGCATCAAAGAGGCTCACACATATGAGGGGTTGCAGAGCCTTTCAGCCGAGGGCTCCCCACCACCAGGAAGCCCTGAGTTACGGATTGGCCTGTGCTGTGTGTGAGGCCCCGAGCAAAAGGGGCTGCTGCAGACAGCTGGGGGCTGGAATCAAGCTGTGATAGACCCCCTCCTGTGCTTGCTCTGCTGGAGACAGGAACAGCCTGCRAGGAGCAGGGTTTTCACAGGATGCTAGACTTCAAGGAGCTGCTGTGTTTTAGGGTCTCTCTGTCTGTCGTTTATGTTGCGGGATTAGACCACGGTGGATAATCAACGCACAGAGAAAAAATAGTCATGCCGTGACTTATCAAACACACATGCAAGAACAAGCACGAAGTACTTCAGGCTTGACAGTGGAGTGGATACTGTTTGAAATGTAGGCACTTGGCTAGGGAAACACGTGGGCACAAAGGGGCAGTACTGACTGCTGAGTAATTTCAGTGTAAGAACCACATGCAGGGCTCAAGGCAGCAGAGCTGCTCAGAGTCCGAGGCAATGATTTGCTTCCCCTGTTTCGTGATTCACAAACCACAAAGGCTGCAAGAATCATTCAAGTGATGGTGATAACTATCACCACAGGAAAGCTRCAGAGGTTCTTGCTGCGTGAGAAGCTGTTGGTGATGATGGCATGAGTCAAACAAAAGATGACCTCAGAGTTACTGTAGGCTCACCATCCTTCCTCCAGTGCTCCCAACCAGCAGTGAAGACACTGACTAAAATTCAGGGAAAGGAGCAGGTGAGGAAATGACATGCACTTTTGCTGAACTTTTTTTTCTTTCTGCATCTGGCAATGACAGAATTTCTTAGCAGAGGAGCATAGTGCTTTTGTTCCTTTTTCAAACAACTGTGGAGCCATTCCCAGTGACTTGTAACAGATGAACTTAAGTCTGGTCAAATAATTYGCTTGCCAGAGACATTAACTTTTCTACTTACCGAGACAATCCTGTTATGGACTGCATTACAGCAGGCTTTCTTTGGATCCTAAYATCCAGGAACCTGAGAGCAAAAACTTTTTTTTCTCTTTGTTTCAGAAAAAGACTCCAACAGAATTTAACACATTGTGCCTTTCATTTATTTCTATTTTACTCCGAGGAATGTTCCTGACGAGAGTAAATTTCAGATCTCGATGTCAGGAACAGCTCTCCCAGGGGTTACATTGTAAAGTGGGGGCAGCAGCCCTGTCTCACCCTTCTGGCTATTAACAGCAACTGCGTGGTTCAGTCCCATGCTGAGCAGCAGATCGGGGGTGCCTCATGGGCAGCACAGGTTAGGACAAGGCTTTTCAACAAAAAGCAAAACCCACTCAAAAGAAACAAATCATGTAAAAGCCAATGTGTTCTCGCTTCCTTGCCCACTCCCCCTCCCCGCAGCTTTCATGTCGTTGGCTCAGTTAATTAAAATTGCAGTAATAGGGAGACTGGATGGTTTAGCAGATTGGTAATGGGATATACAGCCTTTCACCTCTAGGTCAGTGGTTCGATTGCGGCCCAAGTTGGTAGTGACCAAAAGTTATTAGCATCGAATGGCTGCTCGGTGACCCCTCTGAGAYGTGTGGGTGATTGCAGTGCTCTCCCTCCCAGGCAGGTGTCCATCTGGCAGGAACTGCTTCCATGGCTGGCACTAATTGGCACCCTTGCAGGCAACCCCACCAGTGTTGGGGATGGTCTGGGCACAGAAGTGGCACTAGTCCTCTCCACAATGGTCCTGTCCTTGGGCTGCTGTGGAGCTGCTTTGCTCATGCCTTGCTGTGTGGATAGAGGCATTGCGTTGCTGCCAAGGCTGCCTGGGGATTACCTCTGTTCCAGAGTGAGTTCGACTAAAATGATGTTTGAAACAAACAGATTGTGAGGAATGGTTGCTTGTTACTCAGTTTTTTTTATTAAGGGTAGGCAATTTGGGGCAATACACTTGCTTTTCTACACAGTAGAAAAGGCAGAGGTGTAAGTGTGAGGCTGCATATAGGGTAGCACAGGYGACATGAAAGACAGGTGAAAACAAGATGGCTGCAAGCCAGCAGGACATATAGCATCCAAAATAGCCAGCAAGCCAGCATCCAAAATAGCCATCATGATCCTTGATTTTCTTTGAGGAGGGCACAAAACTCTGCAAAGACAGGGCTGGCCTGAGAAGCCCATACTGAAGAAGAGAAGACACAAAGATTTACAAGCTATTGCCATTCAGAGTTCCACAGTCCCTTGGGAGGAAGGGAGGACAGAGACAGGGTGGCCACCCATGCCAAATTCAGCTCTCTAAGTTTTCTGACCAAATTTTAATTATCTAATTAGTGTCTCATTTAAAATATTAGTATGGCCAAGGCTTCCATGGGTGTGAGTCAGCAGAGCTGCTTTGGGATGATTACACCAGCTGAAAAYGCTCCTCTCAGTATTGGTGACTCTTGCAGTAGTCAGGAAAAACRCAATCCATGTTTCATGAAAACATAGCTGCAACATGACAGCTGAGAGAGAGAGGAGAAGAACAATGCTTTTTCCAGCTTCCCTCAGCACAGTATTTGAGTTCCTTATTTTCTGACCATTTCAATGTCCACAACTACATTTACAGAAGACTTCTTTAACAGATATGACATGCAAAATTACACAGGAAATACAGCCTGGCATGAGTCTTCTGAGTCTTTTTGCCCCTTAGTTGTCTGGGAAAAAGCCTTTTCCAGTGTCATCAGGAGTCCTGTAAAACAGTTGCTTCAATATACAACCACAAGTCTTTGGTAGTTTGGTGGTAGTCCAGTTGTAGCAGTGCCTGCAGTACTATTTCTGGTCTTGCTCAGAAGTGACCTTACACAGGAGCATCTGCTAAGTAGTTTACTGAGAAGGCAATATTTTTGGCCTTCTGTGTCCAGGAGGCTCTGCCAAAGCCCTGCCAAGGCAACAAATTTTCTTAGGAATTTGGCTCTCTCCCCCAGCACATATGTTGTTACTTGCAAACAAGTGGAAATGTTTCCTTTTAATGTTCTTGCTCAGCTCACTGAGGTCAATGCAGAGYCTGAGTCTGTCCTCTTCCTTCCCCACAGTTTTTAGGGCTTCAGCTCAGACTGCTGGGTCTTTGATTCTACAAACAATGCCATCTGCTGTCACGTTTTATAGTTCCTCTGCTGGTCTGTTTTCCCTTCAAAAGATGATCCAACATAGTGGGTTGCCTGACAGACTCTGTCTCCTTCCTCCACCTCACTGGTGAATCTGTGTCCYAAAGCAATCCCGTTCTTGTGAGCTTGCCAGACAACTGGTAGCCACTAGGCCACCAGCACAGCTGCTTTGTGTAACAGCAGGGAGAGGCAGCATGTTCCTGCAAGCTCTCATTCCAACCAATGATTGTCCCAGTTGGTGCTTCTGGATGTGTGGAAYTTGATCCTTGCCAGAGACAAACAGTCTCACCTTGAACTCATCATCACCTTTCCATTGTAGAAATTCAATTGTTCTTTTATTTGCATCCCTGAATGTTATTCCAAAATATTTTTTTAAACCATCTGTATTTTTCTTTTGCAGTTTCATCCTTTCCCATGTGGTTTCAAAACCAGTTTTTCTCCACCACTTGGAACTCTGAATTCTGAGTGCAACCCATGCCTTTCCTTTGCTGGTACTTCTCAGTGGAAGTTTATCAAATAAATGGACATTTTACATTCCTAATTTATAAGCTACATCAGTGGCATTGTTCCTTGGCTGGCATCAGTTTTCTTCTCCCTGTTCAATTTCTGCAAAATATTTTCTTCTGTGTTTAGCTGGGGARTAGATGGTCATCTGTTGCAGTTCATTTGTTCATGCTCCTTGGCATGAAATCATTGCTTCTGAATCTTGGATTGATGTCTCTGAAAAGTCTTTCAATACCTCTCTATTGCTGAMGTCCAAAACTATTTGCTTTTTCACAACCGACTCATATTCCAGATTCACAAAAAGAACTTTTTGATTTGAGGCCAAGGAAACACTGACTCCATTTCTTTTCAGTCTTGAGACCTTATTTGAAAAAAATACATTCCAGTTTTCACTGTGATCTACAATTACATTGTAGTCATTACAGGCCTGAAGAATTTTAGAACACCTCAAATACACAGGCTTAAATACAGGCACACAGTGGTGAAGGAGGAGAGTATTTTCTGTTTCAAGAAGTTAAATTTGAGCAAATATTTGCCCGCACAGAGCTTCAGCTATCCACGAGGATTGCCTGGCAGTACTCAGAGGACTCTGCATGCAGTTTTCTCTATAGCAAGCATGTTAGTGCTGTACTGGCTCCACATCCAATATCACCATATTGAGATCCTTTTTGCTTCCCTTCAGTCATGCTACTAAGCTTCAATTTTATTATTAATACTTCAGCCTACATAATATGTACATTGCTGAAGAACAACCTATGGTATACATTGCTCAGAAGAACCTAGCTACATTTGTGTAGCTGTTGTGTAGTCTACAAAGTGTGTAGAACTACGGACTGAATTGCCAGAATTAGGCAGAGTTCACAAATTAGAATAAGAAATACTTCTTTCCCCTTTCAAAAATACAAACCTAAATGTTCCAAAAGGTGGTAATAATTTTCAGTGTTAGCGGGCTAAAAGTTCATCAGGCAACAGAAACCCATAAAGATTTCCAAACTTCTTAGGCTAACAGGTCATTGTAAGTCTTCAGTGATAAGGGACTGCTCTGCCTGTTTGTTGTTGCAGTGCTTGCTTGTCATTGAACTTTTGCTTGAATATTTCTTGTTCCAAAACGTTGCAGAGTACTGTATTTCCACAGACTATATACCATGGACTCACTGTTCCTTGGTGATCCATAAATGTCAGTSTGGGAATCACTGCTATGTGCATAAAGTTTGACCAAAAATCATATAACTATAGGGAATTAGAAGAATCCCCCTGTGTCCTTCCTAGAAATCTGTCCAATAGAGATGCAGCTCAGATRTAATTAGTCACTTTTCATTCGTTTTGTTTAAATACATCTTATTTAGTGGTTACTTTGTCTAGCCTTCAGGTTCTATTACAAGCCCTTCAGTCAAGAGCTTTTCTGGCACTGTACAACACAGAGCACAATGTGATGTTGATTGATGAGCACATCAGTAACAGGGAAGGCTGGCAAATTTCTGCTGTCTGTGTTACCACCCCACGAGTCTATTATATTTTTGTCAAACAAAGATTTGTGTTTGCTTGAACCCAGTGCTTTTTCATCCATGCTTAATGCTTCTCAGAGCTAGACTCCCTACTGGAAGCTGTGGAAGGTACATGCCTGACATGACCAGGCCAGTGGCGTTTCACAGTTTCTTCTAAGCAAAAGTTTCACAGTTTCTTCTAAGGGGAGKTTAAGGCAAGGATCCTGTACTCCATTTTCACTGATTTTATGTACCTTAAAATAAACAGCTTATTGTAGTTTTTCCTATTGTACATGAGTATTTATTGGAAGGCCAATCAATGTAACAGTATTCCCCCAAACAAACAAACAAACAAACAAACACATACATACATGCATACATACATACATACATACATACATAAAAGAGAATAAATAAAATACTTTGCTTCATTAAATTTAAGAACATCATCCCACCAAGCCACAATAGGGGTATTTCGACCTGCACAATCTTAATCAGGGAGTATAAATATTTTAAACATGACACACTCTTTCAAAACCAGTCAAATTTCTATTTGTATTCTTTATTTTCATTGTATTTATTTTGTAGTCTGCAAGAGAGCTGAGGAAAAAAGCCCACCTMATGCAAGCATGATTTTTAGCATCCATTTCAAAGAAAATATATCTTGTTAAAGTATCGTCATTAACAGTAATCTCAATGTAAATCACCGAGTTACATGATGGATGTAGGGATGATCAAACTTGATATTACTGATGTTGCAAAGGTAATGAATGTGCAMAAATGATATTTCAAGAAGTTTTCTCAGGTTTTTTTGATGCAGCATACAGAAATAAAATAGGATTGGGCCATTTTAAAAACATATTTTTTWAAATTGCCTKAACCCAAAACTTTCATAGTTTGGAAATTGCCCAGCTACTCCAAATTCATTTGAATCCAGAGGCATGGGATTCCCTGGTCCTAGTTCTGTCTCACTGTGACATACCTGCAACTGGTTTGTTCTCCMTCTATGCTGCATAGTGAACTAAAATACAGGCAAAATTTCCACTTTTGCAAAGACAGGGGAAAATAAAAAGCAARTATTTTCTAAATCCAAATTTATTTTAATTCATTCATAGAAGTGAAAAACCTGGTAACTGCTATTAGTTGGAAGGGAAAAGCCAGCTAACGTCAAGTACAGGCAGTATGCAATTAAACTMGTTTTTGTATAAAGAACAGCATTATTTTAAGTATGTTTTCTGCCAACTGGTGGTCACACACAACAGAAGTGGTCACTTAGCTGAGTCTTCTGTTCTGCCTGAGCTACTCCTCTGTGTCTCTGACCTACTTACTCTTTCATCCAGGGCTTGAAACAAAAATTAGCTACAAAGATTTTCTGTCTGTAGGCACATCCAGCAAAACATTTCGTCATTTCCTACAGGCTGTTCCTTGCGTTCCTGTGGGAAAACTGGAAAAATCCTCTTGCACCCAGAGTTGTGTTGACGTTAACCAAAGGTTAATTTGTGCCACAGTTGGAATCCATTGGATAGCTCAGTGCCCACTCCCTCCTACAGCTCCCCTTCTCAGCAGCATCAAGCATCATTAGCATTTACTGCTAATCAGTGAAAACATACCATCTTCCTTGATGGTGCCAAAATACACTTTCACATACCCTAGAATTCCAGTAACTCCACTGGCATAGTGAAATTGCAGTGYAGAAAATGAGAGCAGAGCCTGGCCCCTGGCTGAGGTCTCAGATTGGGGCAGACGACAGCTGTGGGGTTTGGAGCATCAGGTTACTCAGAGGCTGAGCTGAAAGCTGAGACAGACAAAGACATGACTGCCATTTCTACATTTCAGTTTTTCATAATAAACATGGACACCTGCAAAACAACACAGAGTCTACACATACTGCTAATAACCTCTCAGCAAGTTACATTAACAAGATTTTAGATATGTCTTCAGAGGAAAGATGGAATAATAATCATGTTATGCAGGAAACAGCATATATAACAGGATGGATACATTACTCCCCAAAAGGGGAGTCATTCATCTTTTTCCACTCTTTTTTTCCCCTCTTTTTTTTTTCAAAATTGGATACAAACTGAGTAGCATAAGCTCTGAGATCAAACAATAGAATTTTTACACCAAACCAAAACCAAACTAAACCAAAAGACCCCCCTCTTTGTGTGTGTTGTTCCTTAACGTGCTGGATGGAATTTGTGACACTTGGGAGAAAGAAGTAAAGTTGAGTTTATGACAGTTTTARATCTGGCTGCCTGATGAAAGGCAACATGTATGAACATTTGATATTTTACATTTATTTCTTAAAATATTTAGTTAAGTGTGCTAACTTCAAATACTAAGCCAGCATTTACAAAGAAATATTTGGGACTGTARAATCACTGTTAATAAAATATAAACACTGTAATATATACACTGTAACACTTGTAGCTTACTTATTTCAATAAACATAGTTCAATAAGTAACTGAACTTCCATTAAAAATGGAAGGAGAAAGAAAAATTGTTCCTTCTTGGGATGAAAACATTGCAAGGTATACTTCTYAGGAATTCATTAACTCAGTCTGTTTTGTAGTTTATACTACTTAWGGTTTGCTGAGAGTAAATAGATTTTTCATTTTAAGCAAGTTGAGTTAAATTAATTGAGTCCAGATCACCTGGATTTTCAGCAAGWTAAAATCCAGCACAGATGCAGATTTAATTATTATAATCCACTCCTGCCTAAATTCAAACACAGATTAACATACCCCAGGCTTTATAGCAGTGGACCAGATAGATTTATTCTATTTATCTATTTTAAAGTAAAATAATCCCACAATCTCAATTAAAGTATAATATTCCCAAAGCATCTTCCTACATCAGTAACATGTATCTCATAAATGATTTTTTGGGCTTGAGAGGTATCACATAATTGCAAAATAAGGGTTGTTTATGCTGTTGCTTATTAAAAGTATAGTTAAGATCTCAGACAAATATACCTGTCTATTGGGTCTGCTTGTTTATTTTTAACAACTGTCTTTTAATCTATTTTTGTGCAAGTCCCTTTATGGAAGGTTAGCTATAATAACTGTTTTTATGTTTTAAAGTATGAGCAAGCTGCCTCATCCTTGTGCTAATCTTCCATTGCAATGGGTAATTGTAAGCCTGATGAGAACACTGCAGAAGGGAAAAGTGAGGATCAAAATYACCCCCACTGTTTTCCTGTCCAACAAACTGCTACCCAACAATCAAATAGAGGAGTGGGAGACAGGCAGAAGCACAGGACAAAGAAGCTCRTAAGAAGAACAGATGATGGGTGCTAATGCAGTTTCAAAGTGAAACTGACACCCAAAGCAGAATGTTTTTCAGCCTGTATAACAAAAATTACTRTTAAGACCTTGCAGATCTTTGCTTCCAAATCTTTTAAATACCTGACACTWGAGAYAAACCAGTTTRTATCAAAGACAATGGCRTGGGTGGGGGAGGGAATTGGAAAAAATTGTTTTACAGAAGTAGCTTTATGTGCCTCTATATAATTTCTGGCTGAGTTGGTTTAGCACAGTCATGAGAGAAGGCAAATACCATGAGAAATCATCTGAATCTGAGGTTATTTTAATAGCTGGACAGTAARAAAAGGCAACCATGAAGACCACTGAAGCACATGACTGTA
Organism: Alauda arvensis; assembly: GCA_902810485.1. NCBI lineage: Eukaryota > Metazoa > Chordata > Aves > Passeriformes > Alaudidae > Alauda > Alauda arvensis. The sequence continues at coordinate 1,714,912 of CADDXX010000091.1, read as the reverse complement.
GATTTAGTCTAATTTTTAACTCCTTTTTACACTTGTTAAAATTGAGCACTTACAGAAAATGTTGCCAGATCACGATATATCCACCTCCAACTGGATATCTGGTTTGATTTAAAGAGTTAAATAATGATCCTCTGCCACATGTTGAGTATAACTTGAGGTTTTTAGCAAAGTATGTCTTAAATTAAGCCTACAGTATATGCCACAGCACCCTTGAGTTGTTTCTCTGAAGAGAAACAGCATTGCTTCTGCTCACCAGTTGAGAGGACTTTCCCTTCAGGCTAAATGAGACAACAAATTAGGGGTGGGCCCTTCAGTGTGGTCTTTGCAAATGGAAGGTACTGCACTGTCTAACCGGGGAGGTTTCTGACTAGGGAGGTAATAAGATTAGACAAAAACCAGTTGAAAAAACTGAACTCAGTCATACAGATGCAGCTGCGGACTGTTCCAGTCCTGTGGGAAAGGRGAGTCTGGGCACATCCTGAAATGTGCATATCAAAGAAGAGGAACTGCTAACATCTATGTACAGAGGTAGAGCACGCATGGCAAATAAAACACCTATGAAAATAATGCTTCTTTAATAATTGTGCTGCGTACTGCTTGGGATTTGAAATTTTTATGCAACAATTAACGTGTAACAATTTTTAACATGTAATTGTTTCAAATATTATAAAAACCCCAATAAATTACCACAGTTTCTTAAGCAGCCATTATACAGACAATTTTGGAAAAGCATGTGAATTCCTSTTTTGGTTGTAACATCTCCAAMGGAAAGATTATTTGYATGTTTCATGTTATTTTCTGTATTTTGCAAACCAGCTAACAACTTCTATTACTCCAAACAGCATAAGATATATATTTACTATACGTCTGGAACTCATCTTGCTATTGCTTATTTCTAATGTTGTGCCAAGATAAAAYTACCTAAAAATGTTTGTTTCAATTAATTCAAATACATCTTCTGACAGTCTTAGCTAGCTGGATCGTGTCTCTCTAGTGATTTCAGGTGGGATGAAGTGTAACCCACTGGCAAGAGTAGGGCAGATGCAGTGAAATCTTCCCTCCTCTGTCATCCAAGAAAAGCTCTTCTTATAACTTCAGTTTGTTTTAAGGAGTAATTTATGGATCATTCCTTTCCCCCTTTGCATGCCAACAGGAGCACTGCTGCAATCTGGAGCTGCCTCATTATAGCAGCAATGAGTAGCAGTTGTTATCAAGGACACTTTGACTGAGCAGAGGAATGATGGGTCTAGAAAACTACAAGCTAGGTGCATTAGTGCAGCTAAACATCAAGCAGCACTGAAGGTCACTAAGAGGGCACTGAAATGGATTCATGGCACCCTGAGCAGCACAGCCTCACTCCCAGAATGGCTGTGACAGCACAGATCTATGAAATGTGTCTGTGTCAATTAAAAAAGATATGTATATATTACATGTGGCACTGGAGGTAGAGTGAAGCTATGTTTTCATGCATATGCATTACTGTAAAAAGAAATCCCTCCAAAATGTCTCTCTACGCTCTTCATTTCACATTGTGACATGCAAGGGCAGCAGTTTTCTGCAGCTGTAATGACAAAGTCATGGGAGACAAAAAAGATAAGCAAAAAGCACTTTAAAACATCACCCTTCCGCTGAATTTGTCCATTTAAAATCTCCTCTGTAACCAGAACAAAAAGGTTGCAATCCTTTTTGTGGTTATCAGTGGACTACTGACTCATTAGACAGTACACATCATCTGCAGTTCTGTTTCCAAGAGTATCTTGTAACTTCAGGTTATCCAAGGATAGCAAACAGCTCAGCATGTGATGCTACATAAAGTGGCACAAGATGCCCTCATCACACTGCACAAAAAGCACAAAGAAACAAGGTTTTATTGTTTGACTGTTTGTTTTTAAAGTGAGTGAAAAAATGATAGTTGTAAACATGACTCAGGAAACTCATATCCTTGTATGAATCCTTTCTTTCCTTTTTCTTACCCTCCCACTCCAAACTATTTCTCTACAATGAACAGAAACAAGTAGCCTGTTTCAGGCAGCATAAATATCTGATAGTGTGAAGATTAGAATGGATTTTATCAACTTAAAGCTAAAATATGTTTAAAAAAAAAGTAAAATAATAGCTATTATTCCCAATTCAGAGGAAGGTAATCCTTTACATAAATGGACACTAATTGCTTGAGATAGCATTAATAATCATCATCACACAATGTCACTACTACTAAGACATATTAGGACAGCACATTTGCTGTTTATCACAACTGTGTATTCYATTTTATAGGCAAGTCAAAGACAGCATCCGTATCTTGAAGAACTTAAAATCCTGTGGAGGGTGGGAATGGTCCTGCTAACCATTATTTCCAGATGAAGTCCTTACAGAATCATGTAAGGATTCTATATACAGGTACTCTATATAGATCCTAGGAGATACTTGGATGTGAAATGATGGCAAATAGAAAAATCATTTGTTTGTATAGTTAGGCCTGCACAGTGAGACCTTCCCTTCCCTTCCCTTCCCTTCCCTTCCCTTCCCTTCCCTTCCCTTCCCTTCCCTTCCCTTCCCTTCCC
>CADDXX010000091.1:1691299-1711331 GCA_902810485.1 Alauda arvensis | reverse complement strand
TAACAGATCCTCTAAGCATATGCAGCAGAAGACCTGAACATGTCACCACTCGCTTTGAATTTTTGGGGAGGACAATCAGTCCTTTAGGGGCAGACAGATGGAAGGGGAGAGAGAAGTGGTCCCTTTTTCTGGCTGTACCCTCAGCCCACCAGATGGAAACTTCCTGGAATAAAGGACGTAGACAGAGGGGATTCCACATAATATCCCATATCTGTCATAGTTGTTGCAATATCTGTGAAATGTGTTGATGAAAGATATCAGCAGAGACAAAACATGTCACTGAGTAAGAAGGTGAAAACATTTTCCTACTAGCATCCCGAAGAACGCACTTGAGAGTATTTGAGATGACAACCACACTTATTGCAGGCCACACTTCAATTTTAGGTTATCTGTTGTTGGACAAAGACATACAATAACATTTAGAAGTTCAGATAGACATTCCATGAAAGTCCATCAAAACCAATACCTTCTAAGAATATCAGTGCTGATGATAGCAAGAACATAAATTCACCATCAGGTTGTTGTCATAATTTTCAAGTGCCTTGAATATACGCACAAAACTGGCATGTAGAGTTAGCAACAGAAAGAAACTACTGGAATGCTCATCAGCTCCTTCACATTGTTACACTTATTGCATTATGGAAATTACTTCTTTTCTAAGTAGTACAAAGTGAGGTTTTCRTACTAGTACTGTGAAGTTTTATACTACAGAGGAAAGCAAATATGCAAGTGCCATGTACTGTYATAACACTGCTCAAAAATGGACCAMTGCCTTTTCTTTCTTTGAGAGGAAAATCATTCCTGAAGAAGATGATCCTATTTTTTTTAAGGACGTGCAAATGTTTAGTCATTTTAGTTTTAACACCTGTCTGTAAGGAAGGCAAATGTGGGTCCCTTACAAAACTCAACACAGTCAGACATAAATAAATTTATGAACAAGATCTCTTTACAGTTCATAAACCTCTGGCTTGCTCCCCTTTTTATGTAAAGGGTCAAGCATAGTATAATTAATATCCTACGCCGTAAATCTCACTAGGCCACAAGAGGGAGCAGCTTTCAGAGGTGCAGGCAGACAGGCAAAGWGGAACAAACTCTAAACAAAAATAATCATAGAGGAGATGCCCTGTCTCAGAAAAGAAAAAAGAAATAATAACACTCTCCCAACCAGCTTGGTGGTAGTTAAGATTTATGTAGCACATAAACAGCAGGCTCATCCTTCAGGCTGAAGTAGACAACAGGTAGATRTTTGCTCTTCCCAAATGATTCAGTTAAACAGATAATCCTGTGTTCATTTTCAAACCTTTTCCTGGACAGCTCTGAAAACTTTCTTCTAGTGGAAGACAGAAGTTGCAGCCTTAACATCTCAAGCTGGGTAAGTGTAGGGTCACACATCTGAAAAAGAAGTACTCTTTTGAAGAATAATGCCAAGTCAAAACAATGCTATAAGAAAAATTTGACGTACAAAATTTCAGGCCATATTTCCAATCAATCTGCTCTATTTCAACACCTTCTATAGAACCTGTGCTTCAGGGTTGGCTTTCCTCTTTTTTTTTTTAAGGAAAAGCMCCAGAAACAAATACAACACGCCTCACTGGCTTTCGCTAATCTTGGTGAATAAATCTGTTCACTTAAGCAAATTGCTGTGAATTCAAGCCTATTGCAATGGATCTCATCTCTTGCAAGAGCCATTAACACAGAAAGCTGGATTTTCTGCATCAGATGAATCTGTGTGCCAAGGAAGGCCACTGCCCCTTTCACTCTGCTGCACAATCACATGATGAAGCAACATTTCTGGGTCAGAGAGGTAAGGGCATTATGTCGTGCAGTACCTTGATAGCCACAGACTTAACAAGTGGAAGCACATATTGGTCTTCCCTCATATCTTTACTGGCTTAGACAGTTCTAGTAGGATGGAGTTAGGACCTTGATTAATCCTAATTTAGTTAATAATGTGGTTTCAGGTAGAACTTCTCATCTTTCTGAWYTTCAACTTTCTTTATAAAACATGACAATATTASCAGAAATGTTTTTTTYCCCTTGATTACCCATAAAGCAAAGGAAAGTTTGYRTKGRACATTGSTYTCTTAMTAAATGYAATATCAGTGCATTTGTAAACAGTGTGACTACATATTGGACTGGTGTCCCTGCTTCCTGCATGTCTGTGATGCCTGATTTCACACTGGATCACAGGGGCACTATGTTTGCCTGTGATCCTTGACTCCTTTGAAGAAAGGCACCAAGTGGCAGAAGTACCCAATGTACACTGGCATCCTGCCCTTATCTGTAGTACTTACTGCAATAGCTGAAAGAAATGCAAAAGCCTGGGCAGTGCAGATGCAGCTAAAGAACACTAATTCAGGTGAAGGATTTAAGCTCACATCAGGTATTAAATGTAATGTAAACTTAAAGACTCAGTTATTATTTTCTAGAACCCCTGTGGTCAATTTATAACATAAGAAGAACAAGGATAGAGATGACAAAGGTGTAGCAACTGATGCTTCTGGTCCCTTTGGGGACTCCTCACCTCCTATACACACCATAGGACAGGTTTATTATATAAGAGAAACACCCTCCTGGTGAGAAATGCTGGGGACAAGGTATGCAATTGCATGACTCCCAGCTACATGCTACTGCCCCTTTTCTCGAAGAAGACAGTGATGCTTCATTGCTACAGTAATTCATGGAGGAGGGTTTTTCCCTGTGTCCTGTTGCRTGCACAAYCAGACTTAACTCARTGGTCCCAAGAGCAAGAGYTTACCTGAGGACAGAGACTAACTTTGAAGTTCTCTATTGACTTGATTCAGAGCAAGGAGTTGGATTCAGGTCTCCTGTTCCCCATGCTAYCCCCAAATGAGCCTTTCTTCTCTTTAAGCTTCATAAACCCATTAATATAACTAATAAAGTGTTCGGTGAGCCACACAGGAGAATCAGAAATGTAAGGGAGTGATTCTCCAGCCTGCYAGTTAGCATGTTCATCTGGGAAGTGGGTAAGTCAGGTTCAAACCACTGCTGCAATGACTAGTTAATTATTCATACAGAACAGCTTCAATGGGAGTGAGGCAGAGCAATTATCCAACAGATTGGCAGTGTATCTACTCTCCTGGGATGTGGGAGAGCTTAGCTCAATCCCCACTTGAAATCAAGGTGAGAGAATGGTTTTGGGAATGGCCTGCTACTTCGGAATTGTCCCTGGGAGTACTCAGCTGATCAGASCATGATGTTGRTAACACCAGGGTTGTGGGTTCARTCCCTGCATGGACCATTCACTTGAGAGTGGGACTGATCTTTGTAAGTGCCTTCTGACTTAGAATATTYTGTGATCTAGAAATAAAGTTAGTGCTAACAATTTGGTTGTTAGGCCAAGCACATGCATTACTRTTAATTCTGGTAAAYRCCAATTCTCCTCCCCTTAGTGCACRTGCTGACCTAAYRTGAAAACACATCTGTTGAGGGTAAGCTTCATTTGTTGTACAAAAATATATTTTATACATAAAAWATATATATATAAAATTATATATACAAAAATATATTTTACATCAAGTAAATAATCTGTATTTCATTTACAGTTGTGGTGAAAAAGRAGATCAAGGACATTTTCTGAATGGACTTCATCTCACTAACCTAAARTCAGTCAAATAATAYCTTCTCCAGAAGCTTTTGGAGATGYTTTTYRTCCSGTTTGGATGCAGATGTCTGTCTRTSAGGCATTCAAAGTCAGCTGGGAGAAGACCCATTCAGGTTCCCATGATGCACCTTAAGACACGATGCAGCCAGCCATGCATCTGAGGGAGTGCCCTGATGCACAGCACTAAAGCAGCAGAAGAACCTCCCCTGGGGCCACGAGAGCCTTGCTAAGTGGCACATGCTCTCCTTGCAGAGCTCTCCCCATTAGTCATCTAAAATTGCCCCTTCCTCTTTGCTGCCTTATTTTCTTTGGTGGAAACACACATGAAAACACATACCATTTTTCCTAGGGCTTAAACACAGAACTCTAAAACATTGTTAGCCTGCAAAGAGGGAGTATAACTTAGCAGCATGTGATTTGGTTTTGGCTTTAATCAGTTTACAAATTCTAAACACTGGGATACTCTAATTCATATTGGAATGTCAGTTAATGGAAGGGCATAGTTCTCCTTGGTGCTGTACTAAAAATGCCAGTAGAATCAATGAGTGACAGTGTGTGCATATCCCACTGACACAGGCAGGGATCTKATCCACCCAGTATGCTTGTCAAAGCCCTCTCTGAGACTAACTCAATGCCCTCCAGATGGGGAAGCCACAAGTGAGTAGAATGAAATATTTTTTTTCATATTAAACAAGTAATTAAGTTACATGACTCTAGCCTGCATCATGCCTTTAAATGTGAAATTAGAATGTCATTGTCACCTCCCAGCAGATGGGGCAAAGGGTTCCTCTTCACAGTAAAATTTCCTAGGGAAGCACGCTAAGGGGGAACATTGTGGCAGGAAAGCCCCTGTAGAGTAATGTCATCCAAATGTGGAGGTATTCCTGGGTGAGAAACAGTGTGCATCTCATCAGTAAGATCATGGGCATAGTACCTAGTTCAGAAAACACAATGAGGTTTGGGTTGTTGCTCTGGCTGACCTCCAAGAGACAGTGCTCATGGAGCTGGAAGTACAAATGGGAAGGAATTAGAAAAGTTACTTTGACATGTAAAAACACTCTTAGGAAGCACTCCAAATCAAAAAAACAATCCAGAAAAAAACCCACTCCAGTAGCTGCAAAGGTTTGCTGCACTTTGAGTAATTACATGCCAACTTATACATCAAAAACTTGTCCATGTTCAGTTGCCAATGTGCATAGAATCTCATGGTTCTGGCAGTAGGAGGGCTACACAGTGGCTATGCAGGCTGTATTCTTCTGCAGCAGCAGTTATGACACTTYTCTGCACTAAAGTCTAAGAGATGGGCCTCTCTCTTCACAGGCAATATGTGAGTATCTCATTCTATGTTTTGATTAATAKATTTGAAGGCTAGCAAAAGAGAGCAGGCATTAGCTTTGGTGGTTGTATTTTACAGGGGAGAAGGACCCTGGCCCAGGGGTCAGGCAGCCAAAGATAAAATCCCAAGTAATGGAAGTGCTGTGCTCCTGAGAGGAACAGCAGCTTAGACACAGCCTTGCTSCACACTTGGTGCTGGTGACCTCTCTGTAAGGGCCTCCTTAGCATGTGTGTGTCACTGTGGCTCAGCTCCCTGTAATACCTCACTCTTCACAGACACTGGGCCTAGACTCTCACTGGGGGGTCTCTGATTGATACTACTGAGGAAATTCATGCCTTAGGATTTTAGCTGTTATATTTTCCATGTATTTGTAATCCTGCAATTTTTTAGTGTATAACTCTAAACTCCATATGGGGTGTTAGCTACTGTTTTCCCATTTTGGTCAGACAAACAATTCCTCTCTAGGTCAAGGACATATTATTGTCCCAGGCCCCAAGAAATGTACACAAAAGTGAGGTTGGGGAGAGCCAACTTGGGGTAAATTACTTTGTTACCTGAAGCTGTAATTGGAAGATTAACCTCCAATATGCAAATAGACCAAACTTACAAAAGTATGAAAACCCAAGACCCACCATCCATTTTGGGTGTGGGCTTTGTCTTTGGGCTTTGTGCCCAAGATGTACCTGAAGGCCATTCAATAAATATAATTGCTTTTATTCCCTTAATTTTGTCTGGTCTGTGTTTTAGGTAGCCTGCATAAGCATCAAAACAAGCTTCAGGAGCCATGAAAAAAGCAGCTTGTCTTGTTTTGCCTTGCCTTGCCTTGCCYTTGATGATTTCTCTTYATCCATGCCRTGCAAAAAATCATGGAACACATCCRTGTCTCTGATGCCTATTARGATCCCACAGAGCAGCGCACACAYCCTCAGCTACTAACATACAAATGGATGCTATAGAAATTTTCCTTCCTTTTTTTGTACATATTTCTTCCTTTAAAAATTGCTACACACAGTAGAAAGGCACAATTTTTTTTTCCTTTGGAGCTGGATAGTTTAAGCTGTTCAGCAGATGTGTTCAGGAAAAGGTTTGCAACTTTGCTTAACCTAAAATTTATGAACATGGGTGCACAATTTTAGTGACAATAAGTAGTTAACATGAAAATGAACTACACAAATGCAGGAATATATGTACTTGATTTACAAAACTAGTACACATCTCTTTTTCTGTTTCAAGCTGAACACATTCAATTATCAGTGTAATTACAGGGCAATTATCTCTCTTCCACGTCATGCAATTTTATTTTAGATTTGACCAAGACACATATATGGTTTGTCTGGTTTTTAATAGCTACCATATTGCTCATCCATTCTGTCATTTGTATGATTTAATTTAAAACTCCCCATCTCTCCATGGTTCTCAAGTTTGGGTTTTTTAAAAGTTTCCTCTTGAAGCGAATTGCTACTCCTTGGTAGCAATTTTATTAAACTCAGAGCTGGGGTCCAGCTGTTGTTCTTCAAGCAAGTAGGAATTGCCTCTGAAACCACCTTTATATAAATGAAGTTTCTCTTCTTACACTGAGTGCAAGAAGATGAAAATGTGCCTGGCATGACATTACTATTATTTTACATTGCTCACAATGCTTTATTCYATTCACTCCATTTCTTGCCTTCAAAAAGCAGGGAAGGGGGTCTCTGTTCTTCCCAGCTGTGCTGTGAAGATGTCYTCTCTGAGACACAGTTTTTGCTAGATATCATCCCAAAACACCCACCCTCAAATACCATTAAATAATGTTTGTCCAGAGCATCCTACCAGCTTCTCTTGCAAATTCTTCCTGTTGTTACTTTTAATTAAAGTTTTCTGCACTATGGTTCTGAGCTCCTTCCCTTGGACATGGCTGAAATTGTATATAATATTTAATTTTCATTATGCAAGGAATCTCCTAGCAAGTGTTAGTGAGTGCAAACCCACAAAAGAGATKGTCASTCTCACCATCCACTTAGATGGGCATGGTTTTAGCACTACATGTATATTTTTGCGCAGAGATTTCTTTTCCTGAACACAAGATCTTGAGAGACCATCAAATGCTCTCCCAATAACTTCTGTATTACTCATCCTTTTGTGCACAAAAGCTGCTCTGGTTTGTTTCAGTCTGTGTTTATGTCTTTACTTGRTCTCACATGAATCATCTGTTATTTCAGCTAGTTCTGTCCTAGGCTTATTTGTCTATTTGCTGATCAATAGCACTGATGCAACTGAGTTCAGTGCCAATGCCGTGACAGTGTCAGCTTGCTAGTTGTACRGTTACTGATTCTTAGCACTTCACAGTATATGAGAAGTTCATCTATACATCCTTTAATAAAAACATAATTCCTTGGTCTCATTTCAGCTGTACTGCCATTATTTTTTCAAACTACWTAAGAAATTTTTTTATCTTTTGCTAATTTAGCTACAAAGACAGATGTCAAAAAGCATCCTTTGCCATATGTACTATGTTCAGTGTGGCACTCTGATAACTGTCCTTCCTTTATCTGTTTTGCACTGTTTTCCGTGCTTCCCTGGAAAAAGTTAATTTCTCRCAAATAAGCCATATATACACATTGCACCAGAGAATGAAGTCTTGCTCACAGCAATGCCTGAAGTAATTCAGTCAGCCACAGTAAAGAAGTTGAACAGTGACATTTATTTCACTTCTGGCGCCACACTAAGAGACACACTCAAAATACATTTGCATGAAATAACATCAGCTTTAATGAATCTATTAAATTATGAGCAATTCTGCATATGTAGACATTGCCATTTATGATAATAAATAATTATGCACACACAGAGCTTACACTAATGCATATATCTGGAACTCAGAAGACCACTGTTTCTTCCTTGATTATGAGTAAGGTTTTTAGTTGCTTACTCAAATTATTTAAAAATTTAGAGGTCAAAGAGAAAAACAGTGCAAAATGTCAAGACAAATGACTGTGCCCCCTCAGRAGGCAGTAAATTATTGCAAGATTTATAATTTGCTCAAAACAGTGCCATTTTAAAGCAAATAATAATTTGGAGGTGATACTATCTATCTTGCAATGCCAAGTGGCTTTGAAGCTAAGTTCTCCATCTGTCCACCACTGCTGACCCACTGGGCTTTTTGAGCAGTTTGAAGCCATTCAACCAGTTTTCTCTGGGAAAACCTCATRTGCACACCAAGTATTTAAACATTCTCTAGGACGTGCTCTCCTGCTGTGTGGACGACCCTTGGAAGAATCTGTCCAGCCACATTACCTCCCTGTGCCCCATCTGCCACTGAGACATTGTCATGACTTGGGACAGTAAAAAGTCACTTGTTGAGTGGGCCAGAGGAGGAGGAGCCTGCACTGGCACTGTGCTTMTGTTGTCTGCCAGAACATTATCAGGACACAGCAGGATTTAGGAATGTTTCATGGTTTTTCCAGGCTCAGACAAATTCAGGYATAGACAACAACACACAAAGCCAAACAAGAAGAGAAGCAGCACCTTTGCTTTCAGGACTTGCCTCCTCTTSATATTCACCAAGAAAAATCCCCAACATTTACATTGTATTACAATGCATAAAATAATACTCCCTGCTCTGTGGAGGATTTTGGAACACATGCATCATTGCTTCTGTTTTTAGAGAGTATTAGCAGCAAAAGCATCACTGTTTCTTASAGAGTTTTAGCAGCAAACCGAAGATGGAGGTTCTGAGCACACGCCCAGCCCGCTGCCAATTTCATGAATCCACTTGCACACACACTTCATAGACACCACCCAAACTCAGCCTGSTGGTACACAGTAAAAAGAGGTACATCTACTCCAAAGGCACAATTGCATCTTTCAATGCAAAATACACTAGCAGTTATAATCTTCAGAYGCACAAGTCATGAGGTGACTTGTACCAATTCAGAAGCATAAATGGCTGAGCCATAGGAAACAGCACACAGTCTTGTGACTGACAGAAGAGCAGAATCAATCTTCAAAGTAATTGACTATTCTCTTAGGGTTTAAGTCATGTGAAAATAATTTCAAAAAAATAAAACATTCAAAAATTATTACATTTAGTATTATTATGATTGCTTCTTACAGTTCAGTATTGACTCCATGACTGACATCTTTTTCCACAGTCATTCTTGATCCTGAGGAATATTTTGATAAAGGGAATGGAAGCTCTGACCATGGTGTCCAAGATCTACATCTAAGAAAGATAATGAAAAAATAAGATTATTATTCACCTATTGTTAGTGTACCAATCTAGTATTGCAGTATAACTCACCTATTATTATCTTATTACTAGAAATGCTGAAGCTCCGTGCCAAAGCTGCTCAGGAGGCAATGGAAAACAGAAACCATTTTGGTTAATATTTTGTATCATCTCTGTTCAGCATGGGCAGGCCTGAACTTGCTTTTCACTGAACATTTTCTCCTCAGAAATTCCTTCAGTTATTATAATGACACATTGAAAGTTTGTGCAGAGAATTTGGCAAGCCGTCCATGTACAAGGAAATGGAAAGTTTTATATCTCCTATGCAATCAGTTGTTAGAATTAACATTTGTGATTAACTGGAAGTAATCCTCTGAAGATATGAAAAGTCACTGCTCCACTGTCAACACTGGTCAAACATACGGACAACTAGAACTGGAAGTTTGGTTCAGCATGAGTCCAGAAAAATACCCAGRGTGCCAAAGAGATGAGAAGTGACCTGAAGAAGTCATGACTAGGCAGAGCAAATTGTCTTAATTGTAGATGTCTCTTAAAAYGAGAAGTCACAAAGAAAAATACAGAATCAAGAAGTGGGCTTTGTGTGGGCAAAACTCTCATTTGTTTCAGCCACTGCTTCTTAATATAAACCATTTCCACACATGGACATCTCTCTCTGCATCTGTGTTTTTAATACCTTGCCATTTGCACTCATGTTCCTTAAGGCAAAGCTCTGTTTTTGGTTACACAAGTAGAAATGCAGTAGCTTTCCTCTGTATTAATATTAGCAAAGCGAAGAACAAAAAATTTGACCTAAACTCTGAAACAGTTTTTATATGTATTTTTACTGGTGTGTCAACAAAATATAATAAATACCCTGCCAGCAGTTTCAAAATTCCCATGGAAAGAACAAGACTACAAAGCCTGTGCTGAAAGGGATTGTTTCCAGCACTGTAACCAATTTCACAGCTGATAACACACACATCTACCAGCTACCAGATAAGCAAAGAAAATACGTTTGTACGATTAACTATGTCTGATGAACTGCACAGAACGTAAGTGGCAATTTTATTCTCTTTAATTTGGAGATACTTAGATACTTAACTAYGTTGTTCCCACATTATTCAACAAATTTCTACTGTCTTACTGTGAGCATGTCTTATATGCAACTAAGAATTTCAGATTACAGAGCATCAGAAGTGATGTCTGAAAATCCAGGCGGAGACAACACAAGCCTTTCATATTAAATGCATTTCTCCTATATTCCAACCTGGAGTCTTCCCTAACTGAAGTGGTGCCATCATAAGGAAAGTTTTGATCACCCAGCTAAAAATAAGTGACTTTCCAACACCATAAAGGTCTGAATGGCTAATAATGATACAGCACAGCAGTACTGAGGTACAGCATCTCTCCTGTGTGGGAAGGCTAGAAGAATTGGGATTGCTCAGCCCTTGGAATGACCTTACTTCAGACATCAATCCTCTGCTTGAAGGGAATCTACAAGGAACACAGAGACTTTTTATAAGGGCATGTACTGACAGGACAAGAGGCAATGGATTCAGACTCAAAGAAAGCAGGTTTAGATTAGATATYAGGAAAAAATTATTTACCATGAGGATGGTGAGGTGCCAAACAGGTTGCCCAGAGCAGCTGTGGATATCCCATCTGAAGAAGTGTTCAAGGTCATGTTGGATGGGGCTCTGAACGAACTTGTCTAATTAAAGGGGGGTTGTACTAGATCTAAATCTCTGTACATGGCAGGGGGGTTGGAACTAGATGATCTTTGAGGTCCCTTCTGCCAAAGCATTCTATGATTTTATGACATTCCCAGGGGTAGTTTAAAGTTTTCTCTTGAATTTCAGGAACATCACATACAACATTTAATTTTAATTTAAACTTCAAGTGGCAAATTTTGTATAAAGGTATATAATGTTTTCACAATAAAGCAAATTGTCTTCAGTCTCTATGTATTCTGTTCTGTTACTTTGCATGTATGTCCATCAGATAATATAAAACAAAACTATCAATCAAAATAAGGAAGTGACAATAARAAGAAAGTAAACAGCTTTATGAATYTAATCTGTCTTGCAGAGAAAGGGAGGACATGTAGCTGAACATACTGCTCTGATTTAAGACTCTKTCTAAATAACAATGACTTTGGAAATATTCTGATTTTCTATTATCTCCAAATGAGCATTTTCAATGAAGCTATTTGAAATTGTTCATACTGAAAAGAAGCCCAAAGAACAAAAGATCAGAAATCTTGTGCTACATCCCRTGGCTTATATTCCTTTGGCTAAGGATAGTGGTAAATGATATGAAAAGAGATAACAAATTTATTTCTCACAAAGAATGTAATTCTCTGAATAGCTGGACTCTGTAGGACGGCTTCCAATGAGAAAACCTAACAATGTTAGCACTGATTTCTACTGGATTAAACTATATGTAGAGTTTGTTGTCATTTCAACATTGCATTTTGGAAAATATTCAAATAATATTTTGGTAACTAAGGTAAATAATGTTTTGGTAACTAGTAGGGAGTCAGGTATGCCAGTCAGCCAGTTTCTCTATCTTTCCTGATAAAGCCTGTTTTGGTCGTGGAGGGTAATACGTACAATAATAGTAAAAGTGCCTGTTAGTAGTTTAAGTTGCAATGTTRGTCATTTAAGTTGCCCAATGTCAGTACTTCCCCACTACTATTCTGGGCTCACTTGTGGCCTCTCCAGGTCTTCAGCTGTACTTTCCCAGCACATGCTGCTCTTCACCAGAAGTGTCCCACTCCAGGGAAATCACACTGCACATTTCTGGAGCACTTTCSTCTCACAAAGCAGTGAGCTCCCTGTTGCTGTGGTCTGCTAAACAAGAAAAGAAAATATTAAATAAGCCTGTATTGATGATCCAGTAGAAGGTACTTCAAYAATTATCTCATGACCAATATTCTTAACTGTATATCATGCAAGAAGTATGCCAGATATCTGATGTGATGATTAAGCAGAACATGGKAGTGGTTAGGACAAAGTCTTGAGAAGCCCTAGCTTTTCCTAGATTTTGGCCAAGTCAGATTTTCTGTCCATGGTGGGCAATGCAATATACACAAAAATAGCTTGTCTTTTAAAAATTACCCCTGTTCACTCCCCCTGTTCTAAATAGCTTTACAATGCAAAAAAAAAAAAAAAACAACAAAAAAAGGTGGAAGGACCATTAACCCTATCTTCAGGGTGAAGTAAAGTTCATTGTCCATGATTCCTGCAAATATTTCCAGTTAATGCAATTGATGATACAGAGACTCAGAGGTATATTTGATTCTGGAAGTGAAAGAGTGAAACATATAATTAGCTGCCTCAGATAACAGTTTCAGCAGATGGATATAAGGGCAATGCTCCTAATGGCCCTTTTTTTGACCCAAGGGAGGTCATCAATTGCTTTTGCTGACTGCATGCAGAATTGAGGACATCTGGGGGATGAGTCCTTAACAAATGTGTTTATACAGTTTGTCAAACAAGCACATTTGTGAGCAACACTATTTTTGTGATTATTCCCAGAAAATAATTTAAAAGTTCACTAATTGCTGTAAGCYACCTCTCATGATCTGTCAAAGACATACAGGTGTGTGAAATCTTCCTTTAATTCTCAAATAAATGCTGTACACCATCTTCTGTGACAACAGAGACCTTCAGCTGCCACCTTCTCCTTCCCTATTCTCTGTGCTCTTTTCCCTCATCTCTTTGTTCAGTTATGCTACTATTGCTTATAGGATCCCTTGTCATTTCACAGATGCATTTTGAAAGTTCCTTACATTTTCTCTGTCTTATATCTTACTTTTAATACTTGTCTTAAGATTTTCCCAGTGTCCAAGCAAAATTTTATGCCTGTCAGCATTCTGAATTCTCTTTCACTTTACAGATTGTAGTAAAACTTAGATTTTTTGTTTCCATGGAATTAGGAAAAAAATACAGATTTTGAATTTCCTGACAATCCAAAATGTAAAAATACTTAAACTAAAATTGTTTCTGAAAATRCATTTTCTATATAATTTCAAACAATTTCTTGATTCTAAATTATTTTTGAGTGTCCTATCACTTACTTTATTTCCCTTTAATTCATGTTTATCACATTGTAAGAGAATAATATTGTTTTTTAGTTTCCTTTTTAAATATACTAAGGGCAGCTGTTACATAATATTGACTGAACCATCTTATCTCTAGATCAAAGTCTCTCCAGTTCATGCAGTAATAGTAAATTTTGACACTGATATTTTGATATATAGAGCAAGAAGATGAGTATCTGGTCCACTAACAGGAGAAACAGCTGGTTTCAATATATTTGAATACTTTTTTTTCCAGGACACCAAAAACTAACACAGCAACATCTGTAGACTGAGTGTGCCTGTAATACTCTGCTTTCTAGGTTATAATATCCAGCACATCATCACTACAGCTGATAATAAACCTCTTCAGGTTCAACAATTCTTTCAGAATACAGGCTCTAATAGCATTTAAGRCCCTGACATCTGCTACAGTAAATTCAATAGGATTGAGATAAAAGAACAAAATTTAACATAATTATTACTTTTAAAAATTATTAATGCAGTTAGCTATATATCAGTGTTCTTTTGTCATGCTTCTACAAAACCATTTGTTGGAAACTGAAGTCAAAACCAGAAAGATTTTAATAAAAGACAATTCTGTGAATCACTTATTATTGTCTACCAAGACAAATTTTGCTTTACTGCTGCTCTAATTCACACTAATTTTGAAGTCTTAAAACTTCACTATCCATGCCTTTGAGCATTTCTTTTTGGAAGCAGAAAAAGYGTTCTCCCACCTCAAGGTAAATGAAMTACAKCTGCAGGGAGATGGCCCTGGCTGGACACCAAAGCCAAAGTCCCCACCAAAGCCTCCCTGTCACTCCCCTGCTCAGCTGGACAGAGGATAACAGAGTGTWCTGAGGAGACAGAGTATAACAAAACGCTCACAAACTCAGATAAGGACACTCACCAATTACTGTCATGGGCAAAACAGACTTGACTAGGGGAAATTAATTTATTACCAGTTAAACCAGAGTAGGATCATGAGAAATAAAACCAAACCCTAAGATGCTTTTCCCCACCCTTCCCGACTCCCTGGGCCCAACTTCAGCCCCGAATTATCTCCCTCCTCCTCACCMGCAGTGCAGAGGAATGAGGGTTGAGAGATGTGGTCGGTTCAGTACACATTGTCTCTGCCTCCCCTTCCTTTGTAGGAGGAACCTCACACTCTTCCACTGCTCCAGTATGGRYCCCTTCCATGGAGTGCAGCCCTTCAGGATCTGACTGGTCTAGCAGGGATAACCCCAGGGGGGGTCACAAGTTCTGCCAACAAAGTTACCATATAGTTTGGTCTCTCTCCAGTGGGCACAGCTCCTTCTGTCCCCCAGCATGGGCTTCCCACGTGGTCTSCTTCGAGGGCATCCATCTCCTCTGGTGAGGGGTCCTGCACAGGCTGTGGGTGGATCTCTGCTCCACTGTGGTCCTCCACGRGCTGCAGGGGCACAGCTGCCTCACCATGGTCTGCACCAGGRGCTGCAGGAGGCAGAATCTCARCTCTGGTGCATGGAGCACCYCCTTCCTGTCCTTCTTCACTGTCCACTTCACACAGTTTTCCTTTACATATTGTCASTCCTTTCTTCTCTGGCTGAGATTTGATCCTGCACTGTAACTTCCCCTGCTCTTTAAATACATTATCCCAGAGGTTCTACCACCATCACCAATGGTCTCAGCCTTGGCACTGGCAGGTCCATCTTGGAGCCAGCTGGCACGAGCTTCTCATAGAAGCCACCCCTGTAACCATAACCCYCACACTACCAAAAACTTGCCACACAAGCCCAAAGAAATAGCACACATAAAAGACAGATATACATAATAATTAGAATTTAAGTACAYAAGTATTTCTTTTTAATTATGCCTTTATTCTTGAGTCCTGTATTCAGTGTTTCAACTGGAAGCATCTCACGTGAACAATTTATGGAAAAGATTTGCCCAAACTCAACAMAAGAAAAGCATGTTGTGTTGTGGCTTCAGCTAGGAGTTTCCAAAGAGAATATAAGGTATTTTTCCCTCTAGCACACGCTGTTGCGTATTTATTCTAATTAGGAGGGTTGTTTTTTCCACTTGGCTCCAAGACTGGTCACAAGTAGAAGCTGGAGGAAAGTCTGGACTGGCACTCTTAAAGTAGCACAGAGAATATCCTTTYTTTCTGCTTGCTGTTAGATTTTGACTATATGCCACCATTTCAGATTCAGAGGGAACCATCAGGGTAATTTCTCAGGGATAGTATCCTTGGTTTTCTGCAGGAASTTCAGACTGCCACATTTWTGTCAAAGCCTCCCAARCTCTGACCCTTAGGCCAGGCATGAACACCATCTCATACAACACAAACTGTATGCCAGAATCTTCAGGGACTGAGAAATGAAAGACATGCACCATATAGTTCTGAAAAGAGGGAAACAGAGAGCACCTGARATATGACAAAAGCCAGTTGAGGTCCCACTGCTGCACTAGGAGGCACTTGAAGCTACCACTCAAGATAAAGCTGTTAAGTCTTTAGGATCTCCAGCGTTTATTGTCTTGTATTTCATGGGGAATTTGGCCACAGCCAGCCACAAATCATCAGGCAGAGGAGCTGCACTTGCTGCTTAGACTGTACAATTTGTGACACAGGGATTGGTCATTCTGCTATATAGTCTCAGTTTCCAAGGTCTCTTGGTGTTTTTACAAGGGACACTATAATCAGAGAGAGTTTTATGTCAGTGATTTCCTCCTGTGTTTGTAAATTCTCATTTCTGTGGATACAGAAGCCCTCATGCTGACATTGTCCCAATTTCAAAATTACACAAGGATATTTGCATGCATTTCTTTGCCTGACCCAGACCTGTATTGGACTGTGAATTTCAGCAACACTTGCTGTCACTCAGCCAAACATTCAGCCCTTGCTGCCACTCCTTTCTCAAGTCACTAATGCTTGGATGCCTCTTGCATTCCATTCTGCTCTCACATGTGTCCAGGGAAATTTGCACAGGTGTGTTTCAAGGATGTGTTGTGAGAGAAGAGAAAGGTGTGCTATCAAAACAAAAGAACAGGAAAAAGAAGTCAGAATTCAGACAAACGCTTCAACAGATGTGACACCCATTCAAAAAAACCTCAAACCAAAGCAACCAAACAAGAAAACAAAATCAAAACCAACCCAAAACCACAACAATCAGGGAACAACCCCAACAAGAACAGGCAAAAAATGTTTCCTACAGTCCTGGTGTTTAATCTGAAAGTGTTTGTCATCTGCCCAAGCTTTAAAAAGGAAAAGGCTGTTTCTCCCTGTGAGTCACTGAACAGGTCAGAATGAACCTCTAAACAAGCCGAARCCCTCAAGGTGACAAACTATTCAAAGCTTTAAATAAATCCTTTAAACCTGTGTCCCTGATCACATCTATGCCCATTTGTGTACAGCCAGTAGAGACAGTATGTTTGCAGCTGAAATGAAGGCTGTGAGTGAATATGAATTGTACAGCTGAACATACAGGGGTGTCAGGGGAATCTGCACAGGCAAGCCATGGTATTGCATTTGGGGTAAAAGGCAGGCTTTGGCCAAGACCTATAGTTTTGTATTGGGAAGTGACCAGTAATATTCTTTAGAATGTGCAAGGGGAAAAGATTTTACTTTAATGAAATATGTATTTAGTTATTTTTTTAACTGTACTATTTCAAACAGAACAACAGTGGAATAATAAGTGAAACATTTAGTAAACATAATAATTTAAATAATATAATGGATTTACTAATCTGTAGGTAAGGGATGTTAAGCAAAATATTCTGCATTAAGATTCCCTTCTGWTATGGTTATAGAAAGCACAATAGCAAAAAGTGAGTTAATCCAAGCTTTTTTCTCTGTGAAGAATACCAGATTTTTTTACATATTACTCTGCATCTTAGGCATATATCTTAYAGACAATGTGCCAGAATGAACATGCCAGAATAACATCATGTCAGCAAAGCATCTCTTAACAACTGAGTAATGTCTGAGCCTGTTGTTGTGAGTCTTATTGTACCTTTCTATTGTTTATATTTCATGAAAATTTACTGGCTAACATGTCTTTCCCTCGATATATTTGCATATAATTATTCTTTGTAGTTTCTTCTGTGTGGTTTGTGGTACCTGCTACAGCTAGAATATTTTTTCTTTTGGTTCTCACAAACCATAAAGACTGTTTCTTCTTCTAAGTGTTTGTAGATTTCCTTGGGTCATTTTTTTTCAAAATCCTGCTACATCATATCAAGATAATACAGAAATACTACTATCTTATCTAGGTAAATTTTTGCTGAATAAGGATAATATTTATATATTACTTTATAAAAACCCTTATTATTATAAAACAAGTGGAAGTTGAAAATCGGATTCAAAGTGAATTTAAATTATATATTTTCATAAAAATGATTTAATGTTTGGCAACTAGATTCCAGCTACAAACATTGCTCTCTCTCTGTAATAYCATATTAAGTACTTGGCACAGGGTGTGTGATAACTGTACTCGCTATTTTTTGTCCTTCAATGATATTAAACGTTGAAAACAATTGCAGACACCAATATAAATATTCACAAGAAAGTAGCATGTAAAAAGAATAAGGACAGTAATATTTGGTCTGCACAGTAGTTTCACATAAGATCTCCCCTTTGCTCCTACTGAACAACAACAGAAGTTTAATTCTAAATGCTATTGCTTTGAAGAATGGAGCAGTAATTGGTGCTTCAATGGCAAAGAGAAATGTGGTGGAGGGGATGGTACTGTGTAGCTATTTGCATGTGATTAGGTGGAAAATCTCTATGAGTAGAGCAAATAGTTACAGCAACACTCTCTTTGGGTTGGTTATTTGGGTTATGTGACCAGCAGTGATCCCGCAAAATGTGGAATTTTCCCATGAAATATCTCAATAGAAAATACTAATAGGGCCTCCTTGGTGTAGGGAACAAAGACTCTTTTGCTAAGTCCAGAGACTGACAGCTGAGACACTGGAAGTCCTGACACRAATGGGATGGAGAACAACAGATGGTAAAGTTAACTTATTTTTGTATCAAGAATTTGGTCAGAGGCTGTTAGAGCCAAATCTCTTGGACTATGTCAAGTCCAAGGAAACTACCAATACAAAATACCTTCCTGTTCCAAAGAACCTCAGAGGCTGTGTTACTATATGAGGTGTTGTAGGTGTTTCTCCTTTAGTGACATCCCRTCTGGGATGTTGGTCTGTGAGCTGGTGTGCTGCAGTTGCTAATAAGGGTGCTGTTGTTATACCAGTTACCACCATCTGCTTGGATCCAGGYGCTGCTTCTCACTGAGTATAAAAATTTTRAAGTCTTTGGRGCAGAACCCAAATCCTTGACYTTACAAGCTGGACATACACTAWTTTAAGTGACAAATTTTTAAACCAYTTGCRACTTGCAGGCATTTCTGAAATAGCAGTGAAACAGCCTTAGCCTSAGATGTCTCTTCAGAATTGCCAAATATTTACACAGTTACTCTACTCTGTCCATTCTATTAYAGATTTGTCTTCTATTCTATTGCAGGTTTCTTTCATCCTATGGTTGCTGTAAAATCCACATTGCATTTGCTTGCTTCTATGAGGAGTATTAATTCTGGAAGTACATTCTTCCCAACAAGCTTTGCAATGGTTTTGTGATGATTTAGGCACTTCACCAAAGAAAAAACTTTTTGCAATGTATAGCTTCTCTAAGATTCTGCACRGCCTGTGAACTCTCTAGGACCCCTTGGCAGGACTCTCCAACAACCAAAACAAGTAAATCTGTTATTATTCTTCCCAGAATCTCCACAATAATCACAGGGCCAGTCAACAGGAAGAAGCGAATAAGCCAAAATTTTCGTTCCGTAATTCAAGTTGTTATGATGCTGTTTGACAAAAGCAAACAAACAAGCAAATAAACCCTACTTTTTCAACTKAAAAGCCTATTTTGCAGTTACTATCAATACTCTCACAGAAAGATCTGCTGGCAAGAAATTTCCATGATAACATTCAAGCTGAAGGGAACCCAAACTACTTGGATTTTTTGAGGCAATTTAATGCCACATTAAAAGCAAAGGTTWCTGTTCTGGCATTTGTACTGCCTATGCACAGACAATTGTAGTTTAGTTATAATATTTAACTATTATGGCTTAAGCTTCTAAATGAAGGGGAAAAAAGATTGCATGCTTGTGTTCTGGCAAACACTGACAGGCATTATAAAGGGCTGATCTCAAGGTCATTTCAGTAATTTACTGTGGCTAGAGCTTGTATCAGGAGCTGGGAAGACAAAGCAGACCAGTATTCAGTGGAGCATTCTAAACCCAAATATGTTCCCTCACAAGAAAATATTTTAAACATAGRGCTCTAAATATATAGAGTGTCATTGGAGAGAAAAAGCAAATGCAATAAACTGTAAATTTTAAAAACTGGCAGTCYGGGTAKTAYGACTACCAGCATGCAGCACACTTTSAATAGCTTGGAACCTAGGCCTCCTCCTTCAATTGGACCATCAGCTGAGGCAGCTGGCTCTAATACCTCCATACCTCTGGGTTTACAGCACTCCAGCCCCTGGCTGCACTGTCCTCTCTCCAAGGCAGTTTCCAGATATTGTATTCATCAAGCTGTTTGTCTGTCTCCATACTGCCACTGCTTCCACTGCCTCTTCATTACCACTACAGGCCAATGTAGTGGAGAAGGTAGTATTTTACTGTCACTAGCACTCCTAAAATTCCTTCCTTCCTTCCTTCCTTCCTTCCTTCCTTCCTTCCTTCCTTCCTTCCTTCCTTCCTTCCTTCCTTCCTTCCTTCCTTCCTTCCTTCCTTC